>JAWPHD010012025.1:0-78992 GCA_037043455.1 Cyrtodaria siliqua
TTTTTGTTTACGTATTTCTGTCTTGTTTTGGTAAACTTTTACACATATAGCTATGTTGCCCCTCCCGCCCCACCCCACACTCACCACCACGCCCAACCCACACTCAAAGGTCGATTTTTTTATTATTATTATTTTATTTTTTATTTACATCTTTCTGTGTTTTTTCGCTCAATTTTTACACATATAGCTATGTTACCCCCACCATCCATCCCCTAACCATCCCCCACCCCGTCATCACCACCACTGGAATGTTTTTTGGGGTTTTTTTTTTGCATGGATCTGTGTTGTTTTGTTTTATCAGTTTATAAATATGTTTCGCCACTCGCCCCACAACCATCCCATCATCACCACCACCCGAATGTGTTGTTTTTTAGTTCTCTTTGCTAAATAACATAGAAATTTGAAAAAAAAGGGAGTGGGGAGTGGATGAGGAGTGGGGTGGGGAGAAGGGAACCCATGCCGCAATATGGGTTAAGTATGCATAAGATGCATAATGCTATAAGAAATCCCAACCAAAAGTATAGATACATACAACAGCTTACACGAAAACATAGATCTGCCTTTATTGCACATTTTATGGGCCATCACAATTTGGGTTGCATGGCAGCCCAGAATTTGCTGAAAACAAAATTACTTATGCAACCCTTAACAACAGACTAGTATAAGGAAACCAATTCCCAATTTAGTTGAGCTAGGACAAGAAATGTAAGAGATATAGACCTGTTAACACAGCTTACTCGCACAATTTTGATGTGAAATAGACACATTTTAAGAGTTATCAGACTTTCGGTTCCATGGGAGCCCAGGGGTTACAGGAACCAAAATTACTTAAGCAGCCTTAAAATAATGCTAAAAGGAATCATGGCCAAATTTGATTGTACTAGGATAAGAAATGTAAGAGATATAGACTTGTAAACATAGCTTACACGCACAATTCGATGTGAAATTGACACATTTTTCAGAATTTGAGTTCCACGGGAGCCCATGGGATACAAGAACCAAAATTGCTTATGCAGCCCTTAAGATAATGCTATAAGGAAGCCCATGGCCAAATTCGATTGTGCTAGGATAAGAAATGTAATAGACATAGACTTGTAAACACAGCTTACACGCAAACCTTGATGTGGGACACCGACGCCGACGCCGTGGTGATTTACATCAGCTCTCTTATTCTTCGGATAGTCGAGCTAAAAATCACAATTATTCAAACTAATAATGTTGTGCCTATCTTATGAAACCCACAACAAGTATCATATCACAATCTGTTATGGGTATTCGGTGAAGATACAGAATTCCGACCGAGGTAAAAAAAAAGATGATCGGAATTCATTAACACTGTTATCCCGATGGTTGTAAATTCCCTATCTGAACATGATACACATGACTGATTCTTTTTCTTGCGTACCATTTACATTCTGCTCGTTGACGTCGCCAACTGCTATCGTTTTGCATGTTTATTTACACAATGACGTCACGTAACTGTCATTGTTGATATCAGCTCGTGACTTTTATCTTCCCTCGTGAATAAGATTGGGCTTTCTATCACCCATGTATAACACGGATAACCGTATCCGGTATAAAAGAAATATGTTTTTTATCGAAAAATGAAGCGCAACAAGGTAGATTAGATTCATTTAGGACAAGTCTTTTCAATGATCAGTTAGCGTTGTAAAAGCCTGGCACCACCCTTGAAATATGCATTTCAGTCCAAGTTTACTTCTTAAACTTTTTGACTGGTGCTACAAGTAAAGTGAATAGCGTTGAACTATTGCATTTCCTACAAGAAAACTCAGAATTTTACTTCGTAACATTGTTTTGTTTAAACAGTTATCCCTGTATGCACCTTAGGAGTGTGGTCAGGCTGTTCTAGTAGTATCGGGCTGGCATCATAACCAAATGGTTTAGGGTTCATACGCGTGTATATATATAGATGGGGAAAAAACATTGATACAGTGCTACAGTTTATAAAAACCCAAGCGCTTTCGGCTTACGCCTTCATCAGGGGTACGCAAACACGAAAATAACATATACGAAACAAAAAAACACTAAAATACACGGCAGTTTAAATAAAACTCTTTAAACAAAAAAATTATCGTTTGGCAGTGTTGCAGAAACTGTTTACTTTGAATAGACACTCTGGAGTCAAATGAGATACTAATAAAAGAACATATCTGGTTGGATGAGGGTAAAACTATACCCTGACATTTAGTTATGAAGAGAGAGTAAAAATTTGAAAAAGATAACACAAACCCTACCTCAAAACCTAAAACCTAAAATCGATACTGCAGGATAAAGTATAAAGCAACTCCAAAGTTAAGAAAAACAATAAATAAGGCTAAACAAATTAAATTAAATAAATGGAGATATTTTGATTAAATAAATGGAGATATTTTGATCAAGGAAAATATATATATAAGGGAGAAATATTTGTAAACTACCAAGGACAGATAACCTTCGGACGAACTACGGCAGGGCGCCTAGCTATGACGAGATACACAGAAATCAAGCGTATGCATTCACTTCCTAAAAAAGATGGCTGCAACACACGATGATGAACTGTATCTCTACATCATAACCCAGTCGTCTGGAGGCACAA
The DNA here is from genome assembly GCA_037043455.1 of Cyrtodaria siliqua. Lineage (NCBI taxonomy): Eukaryota > Metazoa > Mollusca > Bivalvia > Adapedonta > Hiatellidae > Cyrtodaria > Cyrtodaria siliqua. The sequence continues at coordinate 2,597 of JAWPHD010012025.1, forward strand.
TTAACATATAGACGCTTACATACATACACTTATAGCTCATATGAGTGGGCCACATTTAAGCATTCAACCACACACAGCTATATTGAAACAGTGACAATGAAGGGTGCCGGGTCTTGGGGATACTGTGAATTCAGTAAATATATTAAAGGGAGATAATTTGAACTCACTACGGCAACTTTCGGAATTTGGGATGTCGTAAGAGATTAACGTTCACAAAGCAGAATTATATATAGGGATACATATTTGTAAACTACCAAGGACAGACAACCTTCGGACGAACTACGGCAGGGCGCCTAGCTATGACGAGATACACAGAAATAAAGTGTATGCATTCACTTCCTAAAAAGGATAGCTGCAACACACGCTGATGAACTGTACCTCTACAGCATAACCCACTCGTCTGGAGGCACAATTAACATATAGACGCGTACATACATACACTTATAGCTCATATGAGTTGGCCACATCTAAGCATTAAACCACACACAGCTATTTTGAGACAGTGACAATAAAAGGTGCCGGATCTTGGGGATACTGTATATTAAGGGAGATAATTTGAACTCACTACGGCAACTTTCGGAATTTGGGATCTCGTAAGAGATTCACGTTCACAAAGCAGAATTATATATAGGGAGAAATATTTGTAAACTACCAAGGACAGACAACCTTCGGACGAACTACGGCAGGGCGCCTAGCTATGACGAGATACACATAAATCAAGCGTATGCATTCACTTCCTAAAAAAGATAGCTGCAACACACGATGATGAACTGTATCTCTACATCATAACCCACTCGTCTGGAGGCACAATTAACATTTAGCGCTTACATACACACACTTATAGCTCATATGAGTGGGCCACATTTAAGCATTCAACCACACACAGCTATATTGAAACAGTGACAATGAAAGGTGCCGGATCTTGGGGATACTGTGAATTCAGTAAATATATTAAAGGGAGATAATTTGAACTCACTACGGCAACTTTCGGAATTTGGGATGTCGTAAGGGATTAACGTTCACAAAGCAGAATTATATATAGGGATACATATTTGTAAACTACCAAGGACAGACAACCTTCGGACGAACTACGGCAGGGCGCCTAGCTATGACGAGATACACAGAAATCAAGTGTATGCATTCACTTCCTAAAAAGGATAGCTGCAATACACGCTGATGAACTGTATCTCTACAGCATAACCCTATCGTCTGGAGGCACAATTAACATATAGACGCGTACATACATACAATTATAGCTCATATGAGTAGGCCACATTTAAGCATTCAACCACACACAGCTATTTTGAGACAATGACCATAAAAGGTGCCGGATCTTGGGGATACTGTATATTAAGGGAGATAATTTGAACTCACTACGGCAACTTTCGGAATTTGGGATCTCGTAAGAGATTCACGTTCACAAAGCAGAATTATATATAGGGAGAAATATTTGTGAACTACCAAGAACAGACAACCTTCGGACGAACTACGGCAGGGCGCCTAGCTATGATGAAAATACACAGAAATCATGCGTATGCATTCACTTCCTAAAACGGATACTGCAACACACGCTGATGAACTGTATCTCTACATCATAACCCGCTCGTCTGGAGGCACAATTAACATATAGACGTGAACATACATACAAGTATAGCTCATGTGAGTGGGCCACATTTAAGCATTCAACCACACACAGCTATATTGAGACAGTGACAATGAAAGGTGCCGGATCTTTCGGATACTGTGAATTCAGTAAATATATCAAAGTGAGATAATTTGAACTCACTACGGCAACTTTCGGAATTTGGGATCTTGTAAGAGATTCACGTTCACAAAGCAGAATTATATATAGGGAGAAATATTTGTGAACAATCAAGGACAAACAACCTTCGGACGAACTACGGCAGGGCGCCTAGCTATGACGAGATACACACAAATCAAGCGTATGCATTCACTTCCTAAAACGGATAGCTGCAACACACGCTGATGAACTGTATCTCTACATCATAACCCACTCGTCTGGAGGCACAATTAACATATAGACGCGCACATACATACAAGTATAGCTTATTTATATATATATATATATTGAGTCCCTTACGAGATCCCAACTTTCGAATGTTGCCGTAGTAAGTTCAAATTATCTCCCTTTAATATATTTACTGAATTCACAGTATTCTCAAGATCCGGCACCTTTCATTGTCACTGTCTCAATATAGCTGTGAGTGGCTGAATGCTTAAATGTGGCACACTCATATTAGTCTAGTAAATATATATAAATATGGGCCGAACCCAGGACAAATTAGTACACAATTGAAACCAACTGTTTTCCGAAGGGATAACCACACAGAATGAGCAAATGAAAGTAGAGAAAAATCGAAGTTGTGGTTATTGAAAAAAAAGCGATATAAATATGTCACCTTTTTCATGCTTTAAAATTAGTTTTTTCCCGGACAATAACACATTAATTTCTTTTTTATCATGTTTGTTAGTTTTCTGGTACACTGTTAACAAATTTACTTTAAAATAACATCATATTATGAAGTAAATTGCACTTTAATGCTTTAACATATACCTAAAATCGCCATACAAGGTCTTAAAAGATGTTTGATTACCCCACCCACCGCAAAAAAGCATAACCCTACAGATATCATAATTTAAACTTATCATATTGTTTAAAGAGGCACTACCTATATCTACGCGATTTTTAGTGTAAAATACTAAATCCTCAATATTACTGCATTTATATGTATACAAACCTATTTTATGAGTATTCTAAGAAGAAACATGGTTCGTATTCCAGTTCTGTAAATCATTAATTATGATCAAAACAATATCTTGAATCAAATGCTGCCCAGCCGTTTATTCCTGCCGGAGAACTACGAGTTTTTACGATTTTCTCGGACATGCGCAGTGCGATTACAACCTATTCGGCGCAGTTCCGATAGCAAACGAATCGATCGGAACTCTTCGCTAATCAGACGAGGTAGTTCCGATTGTAAATGAATAAGATCGGAAAATCTCCGCAATCGGCTTGTCTAAAACAATTACGAATACAATTTCATAAATCCGATCCTTTCAATCCTGTTTTTCCCCAGCAAAACGCATATTACATTGGGTGATATTATTGCCATTTACCTTTTTCATAGTCCTCTTTATAATTAGGTAAAGTTTATATCAATTGGTGGACAAAAAAATATAGGTAGAGCCTCTTTAAACGCATTCTACTATGATGTTTTCTTTAGAAACATTTTTGTTCATATCCTTGGTTATATTTGCTATGAAATTCACAGTAATTCCAACAATATCATTGTTCCTTCGCAGTATGTTGTGTTGATAAAAGGTCCGGATCACCATCAAACACAACTACCAGCAACATGCTTTCCAAAATTCTTGTCATTAAGGTACATATAATCGTTTGATATGTTAAACCGCGAATCTATGGTATTTTCTGAAGAACGACCCACCATCTAAGACATACTTTGATTGCTGGGTACCTCCCGTAGTTGCTAGCTTGCCAACAAAGTTGAACATTGTATAAGGAAATTGAGGTTTATTTGCAACCCGAATCAAACTGTAACAAGTGGAAATGGTGGATGCATGCATAACTTATACGTGAACAGGGAAGCTAGCTCTTCTCGACTTATCCTGTCTCTTGCAGCATAGACACGCATTGAAACAAAAACTGTGGATCAGCTGAATGCACTTCACATATATGTTTACAGATACTTTTGTTTCAAGAGTCGCGGCCTGAACATTTTCTTGAATGAGCACGCAAACACCATTTCCCAGACATAGTTACTAACTTTTTGTCAAATACCCTTATAAATACTGAAAAGGCGATCCCTTGGAAGCAACAAAGACAAACAAATGTGAAAAGTAGCAGACTCGGTTTTATTTAAACTGTTCATGAGAGGTAATGATACAATGTAACACCTCTCACGCCTCCTAGCATCGGCTTAAGCGATATTCTACTTTAAAGCAACACAGAATGGGCATGATGATCCCAAAGTACCAGTAAATAATAACACTACTGATTTGTAGTCGGGGCGACCTTTTACGGCCGCCACACAGCACTAAACAAACGCTAGAGTGAATGTCAATAAATACTGAAAAGGTGATCCCTTGGAAGCAACAAACACAAACAAAAGAGAAAAGTAGCAGACTCGGTTGTATTGAGTCTGTACATGAGAGGTAATTATAAGATGCAACACCTCTCACGCCTATAAGAATGACATTTAAAATGCTGTCTTCTGTTACGCCGCTTGAAATGCTTCGTATCATATCCATTTAAGGGCGTTCTTGCTATGACATCTTCGCAAATATTTTTTCATATCAGTATCATCCCTGTGTTTTTTTGACTTACTGTTCTCTTTGTGCTGTTTACTCGAAGTGAAGGTCACACTAGTGAATTCCTGCATATCTTCATTGGTACATGTTCCTGCTCAAGCTGTCCAAGTTTAGAGAAGTCAGACAGACCTTTGTAGTTCTGCCAATACCCTTCCCCTTGTTAGGCCACGCAGTGTATTTGCTCATGAGCATTTGCTTTATCATGAGATCGGTCGACAGAACTGCCCAATTAACGATCACTTACACGCACTACATGAAAACCTTCCATAGAATGTGTGTACATTTCGTGATAGTCATTTTATAACTAAGACATGTTTTGAAAGTGTGAATATCCAGCCTTTATGTAGAGATTGACCAGCAGCCGCCAACTATGGCAACATTCTTGACACAGATTTGAGATGAAGGGCCCAATTGCCAATGAGCTCTGTTTTAATAAATGTACGTAATCTTTGCACCATGTCCAGATATTGTAGCCAGAGTTTTGAGGTTCTAGACTTTGAAGCAGGGGATTTATTCTGGCTCAGTTTGGCAATCACCTGATCATAAACTTAGAGTGATCGGACATCTTGACTACCTTTATTTCCTTCTAAAAGTTCAATCAAAAGATTGATTGACTTGTTCGCTTCTTGGCTTCCGGGTTCAGTCTCATGATTTACATCTGATAGATTCATCAAAACATTTTTTTGACATGCTAGTCTAAGGTTCCATCTCAGATTCCATTTCAAGCATTTGAATTGGTAGCGGAACGTCATATATGCTGAACATTATAAATGAATGGAGAACGGCTTCTACAAGCAAGTGCCCATGTGTACATGCATTTATTAATCCTCGCTGTATTGCACTGGGCATTTTAGTGAGCAGACCTCGGTTTTAAATCTCATGCGAAAGACTGGCCAGGTGTGAAATTCTTTTCCAAGTATTTAGAAAATTAATCCAAATTCGGTCCAGGCTGGTATAGAACGCACGACCCCTGGATTACTAAAATAAGTATAAAGGTCGGACAGGAAATGCATCTTTCACGATAAACCCCAAAAAACTCGCAAAAGGACAAACATGAATGGCGATGTCAACAAAGAACAAAGGTGTATGACGCCACAAACACAAAAAGGGTTGACAAAAACCGAGGTGCTAACCATTACTCCCACCGTGACACCAAAGTGCATACGAACGGCTCTTGATATGTCTTCTCCGCTAAGTATTTTTGCTACATAGCATGTTAAAGAACAATAGAAATATATTCAAGATTTCTATGTATATTTCACTCTCCCTGTGGCGGCTCTAACCTTTAATGTGTTGATGAGCAGTTAAACAACATGCAATTTTATAGCGTATTTTGTGTTTAAATAAATGTAACCATTGCGTTAAATATCTTCAGTTTCACAATAATATTTTGCAATAATCAAAGACCATTGTATTGTAGACTCATTCTAAAGGAAAAACTCTTTAATTAATAGATATGTGTGTTATACGATTCGTAAATTCATTCTAATTTTACCCAGTGTGTCGTTTAAATATGTTCTAAACTAAATCCATTGATTGAAAACAGAGAGACATCATATACATGTTAATCAGATTGATATATATTTATATTTACAAAACGAAAGTATACAAGTTCTATAGTATTCGGACATGTCCTTTAGACGAAATTTAATTTGCAAAATTAACCAACTATAAGAACTTCGATTTTGTTCTATTTTCTATTTGAGATCAAACTATGTCTATACATTCAGAAACAGTCATAACATTTTCTGTTGCAATTAATCCTGGGTAAAAGTTCATATTTACTAGACTATGAGCTATAAGTGTATGTATGTATGCGTCTATATGTTAATTGTGCCTCCAGACGAGTGGGTTATGATGTAGAGATACAGTTCATCAGCGTGTGTTGCAGCTATCTTTTTTAGGAAATGAATGCATACGCTTGATTTCTGTGTATCTCGTAATAGCTAGTGGCCCTGCTGTAGTTCGTCCGAAGGTTGTCTGTCCTTGGTAGATCACATATTTCTCCCTATATATATATATATATATGTTATCACAACTGCCCATACGATATGGGCCAGACAGAAAGATAGGTCGAGTAAAGATAGAAATGAAATATATTACAAGTGCGTGTTCCACATGTTTGTCATATGACATTGACCAAGAAAATGACTTTCCCCTTGTTGCGTAATCATGTCGATATTACACGTATACTGAGCGGCCTTACGTATTATTTTCTGGGAATGTTAACACTCGCTTACAAGAACTAGACGAATATATATTATCCATTCGATAGTAACGAGTAGGGTTGTCTCTATCCGTTCCCTATCATTGATTTGCTGTTAATGTAAATATTGTTATAATGATCTGTTGAATATCACTTTAATTGTTTTAGCCAAAATCCATTTCGTGAATTGTCGTATTTACTTTATTATTTAAATATTTCAGTTGCGGATGGGTGCTGGAAGGTGGAAAGTACTTCCCGGTTCAACAAAAGAAAAAGGGCTGCAGCAATTACAAAGGATTAAATAACTGTACCTTTACTCAACTTGCACATGCGTGGTGCACATTTGAGTGACAGTTTCAAAAGTTAATTCAATACCCAGAATGTTAGTGAATTCTCGCTATGTTTAGTTATAGATGTAGTTATTTATTAAATATTTCCACAGTACAATTAAATTATTTACGATGTATAATAAACATGTAGCGCAATTACTATACTAAAGGGAAAAAAAGAAACGCAACTATATAATGCATATACACGTATATATTCTAAAGAAATCCCAAGATGTTAAGTAAAAAACAAAGATTGCAGCTAGTTACAAAACGTTGATGTTGTTGTCTGTTTAGTCACAGTACACTAAATGTAATAAGGTTTCTCTTTGAACATTTGAGTCATTTCAGAACTGTATTTAATGGTAAAGAGTTTGCAAAAGTTACATCCAAAGCTTGCTCACCTGATTGGCCGAACACGTACTCTGTCAATAATGAAATTCTCGTACTCGTACTTTGTGTATTATGTGTTGTTTTAGTATTTTGTCCGAAAGGAAAGGCTTTATGTATTCATGTACCATTCGATAAACAGCAGCATATTTTACATACAATATATAGCGGAAATTCCCGAGTTTATTTTTTCCTAGAGTAAAATTGTATATACATCGTACGAATTTTAGAGCTGAAATATATCTTGTACGCAAGTAAGCAAGTAATAATTTATTAAACGATGCGTATCAAAACGTAATGCCATATTCTAAATGTTTAAATTAATTCTACGAGAAAATGTGCACTAGCACACGGGCTAAATATCCTTAACAAATTCTTAAACGCATGCTTTGTCATCTTGAACGGTCTGATTATCATCGGGTTTTAACCCCTAACCCGCTACATATATATATATAATGGATTGTTCTTTCTTTGAATTAAGACCATTCCATTTATATGACAAAGGGGTGTTTTGGGGGGAAATGACTGATCATCAGTCGGACATTGTAAACCATGATCAGCCTGCGAGTGAGTTTCTCGCAGGCTGATCTGGTTTTACAATGGACGCAAAGGTTATTATAGTCGTGCTTAGTGGGTTAAGGGTTAAAAATAGTTTCACATCTGTCTTGTTTGCAATATTGTATATATATGTATGCGTATGTATTACCTCATATGTTTTCATTGTTGTGCATGTACATTGTGTTGTATTTGTAAATAATTAAGTGCATAGTTTGCACAACATTAGCAGTTGATATACTAAAAGTATTGCGAATTAGTTTAATAAACCATGCATTTTACTGTCGACACATTAACAAAGATAGTTACGTCAACGGTCGGCTCAAACGTATGTCCTGGTTATATATATGTTCAAACCTCCCTTTAGAAATGACATACTGTAACCTTTTGAAGTAAAACCTTACACCAGGACACATACATGTACGCCATGTTGTTGTTGAGCTACTTAAGAAAGACTATACATTTTATGTTTAACAAGCATTATACTTAGAGAACATAAATCGTGGTAGAACACTTCTGATATAAGCATGAAATAAACGTTCAACTCATAGCTTTATATTACATTTTTTGTGATGATATATAATAATATCCAGTAAATAGAAATAGGAAAGCCATAACTACTCGGAGCTCTTCAGGAAAACATCTCACACTGGGAGATAATTCTTGGAAGTAAGACATATGGGACCATGCTGTTGTGACGTCACAAAAGTATGTATCAATGCGCACTACTTGAACAAGTTAAAGAATGAAATAGAGAAAATTTACAAAGAGCACTTTTTTGTATATCATCCCAAGATATGTAATATATAACTTGAAACACTGCTAATGCAACTCTAATTATTCGTGTTTCTTAGACACTTCTGAATGTAGCCACATATCATTATCTGTTGATACTGTCATCTGTGTAATATCAAGGACCAAAACCAGAATCAAAATTTGAAGATTTTGAAGATTTTTAAACAAATTATCATAAACTGAAGATTTCAGTTTGAATATAAATATTTAATTTGAAAACGAATAACCATTGAGTCTGTATTACTAAGCGTTTGCGTCGCTGTGCATTGAGGTAACTTTGCATTCGAGTAACACTGACGTTTGGTGAATGTGCGTTTGAGTAGCTGTGTGTCTGGGTGACTGTGGGTCTCGGTGACTGTGTGTTTGGGTGAATGGGGGTTTCCACTCTGAGGGTTTGGGTGAATGTGCAGTTAAGTGACTGTGCGTTTGAGTAGCAGCAGTTTGTTTGTTTGTTTGGACGTTTGGGTGTCTGTGAGTTTGAGTTACTGTAAGTATAGGTTACGGTGCATTTGGCTGAATGTGGATTTGGGTGACTGTGGTTTGGGGTGACGATGGGTTTGGATGACTGTGGATTTGGCAGAATGTGGGTTCGGGTGTTTGATAACTCTTGCATGCATGGAGGGATTTTATGGCGCGAAAAAATTGCTTAAAGCAATCTGACCTTCCGTTCGCATCTGAAATATTCACTCTGACTTCACCGTTCGCACTTGTAACGCACATCTGACTCTTTTTTTTTAACCTGTCGAATTTAAAATGCTTTAACTCGAAAATTTGTCATTATTTCAATGAGATACTTTGTACAGTTATACAGAAAGGATTGTCGATCTTGACAAGCGTTTTAAATTGAATTAATATTGCGAATACTAGTTCGTTGTTTGTGTTTATTCTGAAAATTTCATGTTTTTTACATATCTTTGGACATTTATACAGGGTGCTATGCACACTAACGTCGTTTTATTACCGGATTTTTAAATCGAAAGCTTCCCCATCATTCTTTTCAAACCCACATAATCATTTTCCAAACATTTTAGCAAAATACGCAACAGAAAGCAAAAATACTAACGACACCATTCACTTCCAACAATTCCGCCAATCTTTCTCTGCAACCATCTGACTTCGCTGCAGCCGGTTGATCAGGTGGTCAGTATCTTCAGCTGTATTCTAGTAAGAATACCGGGATGTAGGCAAATTGGTATACAGGCATTTTATTGGTCTTCTACTATTTGAATTAGGTATCAATTTCAGGGATACAGTCTATAAATATTTCTCAGCATACGAATACAGCTGGTTCCATATCGTTATCGTCACTGATTATTGGCTGATGTTAAACTTTATTAATGGGACAAAGGCAATCTTGATATTCTAAAAACTCGAAGAGCCCTGTTAGTTTTTCTACATAACTTGGATTTGTTCAATAATTAATATTAAAGAAATGAATAATATAAAGGAAATTATGTTTGAATATTACTAACTGTTTGTGTGTAAAGCTATATATGTATCACTTGTTGGTGTTGTCTGATTTTAAAATAAGCAACACCTCTTCAATCATTAAACAGAGTTGTTGAAACTTTAACTGAAGCATCTTCAAAAGAGTTTGAAAAAAACAACAGATTTCAATAATAAAAATCATATAACATTAAACCCTTTCTTCTAATTTAAATTTACATTGCTGAAAACTGAGATTACCTTCACAGACGTTCCAATTGCTATTTTATTGTCAGTAAGTTGTCTTTTTGTTTATTACTATAATAATAATTTACAATTTTTTCATATTCTAACCATTATCTTTTCCCAATTCCGCACATTCTAATCATGAAACAACATTCTATTTAGTGATCATTACACATACTATTTCAGATATCTATTATATTCATATTATAACATTATACAACACCAATATACTTACTCTCTGGTGTTGGCAACACAGATGCCAACATTAAAAACATGTTCATTTTGTCTCATGTTGACTATTTTATCTAGTGCTCAAATCGTTCATGATAAATGTGCTTTAATAGTTGACAATTACAATTACAAATCTACACACACACTGTTCGTTTGTTTTTATCATATTCATTCCCTTGCTGTTTTCTTATGTAACTGTTCTGACCGGATTGTGATACTTTGTATCACTGTTTTCTTGTTGTCCTTATGATGCGTTAAGGACATATTGCCCTTAAGTCTTACCATTCTTACAGTCTCGTTTAAACCTTAAGTATAAACGGTTTAAACATGCACCAACTTTGGCAAGACAAAATTGAAGACACATATTAAATGTTACCATCAATTCACAGTTAGATGTCGTCGTTGGGTCTACGATAGATATGTCGGTTCATCGCACAATTAAAGAGAAAAGCATAATCAATTGATCAACCATTGAATATGTAGCATGCAAATGGAGCTAATAAAAAAGGAACATGCAATGCGTTAAATAATTTTACGTTTTTTAAAAGTCAACCAAAACAAAATAGACTGTGTTAGTATGGTTAAAGACGAACTACCTTACCATGAATTCATTTAATCATGTTATGTCATCACGTTTCTTAGTTTATGATGTTGCTTGGTTTAAATGTTACGAATAAACGGATGGAGAATTAATATTACTGAAATGTTTCTCATCAAGATGTTTTTCGAGAAATGAAATCAGGTCCGTACGTCGAAGGCAAGTGTCAGACTATTAGGATCAAAGGTTATCCTTTATGCATCTAATATATCACTGTGTTGATCTTTGAATTAAACGTGTTACAATCATGGTAATATTTTACAAGACAATATGTATGTACGATCTGGCTTTTAAATGATCATGGTCAGAATTGAATTGCAAAGGATATGTAGCAATAGCATATGTTTTTAATCATCAGTAAGGGAACAAAAACATAAAAGGGCGGTAATACTATGATCTAAATCATCAGTAAGGGAACAAAAACAAAAAAAGGGCGGTAAGACTATGATCTAAATCATCAGTAAGGGAACAAAAATATAAAAGGGCGGTAATACTATGATCTAAAAGTGGCCTCTGTAAATAAATGGCTGCTAGAGGTTGTATGAAACCAAATTAAAGGTTATCATTACAAACTTGGTTATCAATGGGTAAGCAATCTTAAATACTGGGTTGTCAACCATTCGTCACATTTAAGTAGATTTTCAAACGTTGTCAGTTGTGTATGCAAATCGATTAGGATACGGAGGAGTTTGGTGCTATTGTGCAATATATTGATAAGTGAATAAAGATAGGGAAAACGTGTAATATGAATTTCATCTTTGTGGACGCTATGACGACGTCTACCTAAATTCTTACAGGTCGGTAACGTGTGATGTTTGTCTTAAATCTTGTCTTGTTTGTTTTCGTGTTGCTCCGACTTCTGCCAGTCATTGAGTACTTACTTTTTGGCTTTCTAGGCTTTTGCTTTTGAATTTTATATACATGATCATTTATGTGTTTTACGATGACCGGACAGGCTGTGGACCCTATGATGACGCCTACCTAAAGCCCATTGGGACGGTGGCGTTTGATGTTTGTCCATGATCTTTCTTGTCGTGCCCTTAATGGTGTATTCTCTTACTGCTCTGGCTTCTGCCAAGTCATTGAGTACATTCATTGTGGCTTTCTAGGCTATTGTTTTTTTGTATTATATTTACACGAGCATATTTGTGTTTTACTTATATTGCCTATTGATGCTGCCTTGTTGGTTAGAGTTTAGATCATGGCGGAGATTTCTTTATTTACACTGTCCTGTTTTAATTGGATGACAGTAGGGTAAGTGTGAGGTTTGGTGCACCCTAGAACCGGTTTAAACCCCCAGTGGCCTACTTTGCCACTGACCGTTCCAAGGCGGTAGCCCTATTGTCAACCCTTTTATGCTTGTGATGTCGTTTGCATTTTTTATTACTTTTGCCTTTTCGTTTGTCTGTTTGCGTGTTTGTTTTTGTGTTTTGTGATTGACTGTCGTCCTTGAATGCTGCTTTCCCTGTCCGATATTTTTATCCTTCTTTACTTATATTACCTATTAATGCTGCCTTGCTTGTTAGAGAATATAACTTGGCGGGGATATCTTTATTTACACTATCTCCCTTATTGGGATGGCAATAGGGTAAGAGTGAGGTTTGGAGCACCGAGGAATCAAGTTCAAACCACTAGCCCCCATTCATGCCACTGACCGCACCAAGGCGGTAGCCCTATTGTCAACCCTTTTATATTTGAGATGTCATATCTTGACTTTAATCATCTTTGCAGTTGTTCGTTTCTGTGCGTCAATCCTACATATTTGAAAGAAAACGAAAATTGGTTCGTGTAAGCTGGATGGTTGCTATTTGGAGGCAAACGCAATAAAACACATGAATGACTTATTTATCTTTTGAATGTGTCTTTATATGCTAATGAACCCGCTACATTGTAAGGTAATGACTTTTAACACAAGGGTTTAACTATCTCATAGGAACTGATGGTATATATAGTTTGGTCTGCATGTATGTGTACTTTCTAGACGTTTCGTCGTAGTATATACCTGACAATAGTTTTTTGGGAAAGCTTCTATTCTTGCAGAACTTTAATAGGGAAATGTGTAACATTGTTAAGAGTATTGCAACTTCTAAAAAGAAACACTCAACACGGGTATGTTTGATTAGGTATTTATATGTGTTGAGGTGTCACAGGATGACCTTAGTGGTTGGGCTAACTCAGGAAAGAATCAATGACGGTGAATGCATTTACATAATTTTAATGCAACTTTTAAAATATGTTTAATATATATACAATTATCTAAAAAAACAAGCGAATACACAAATGAACTATGAAAAGAATGTTCTCCTGAACGTTTAAGACGTTCTTAGTATTGTTATAAATACTGAATGTCTAAGACACTAAAGTGTTGTTAAAGCTATAACAATGTTGATCTAGCGCGATAAGCGCGAGAGCTCATGAAGATGATGATGCGCGAATTCAATGGATGATTGTCATCAAATGCCTTCTGTAAGGGTTGATGACGCGATGCAATGATAGTTAATCTCCACTGAGATTGTGAATGATATTCCTCCAGTGAGGACTGGTAACGGGCCCACCTTGTGTCCCGGGGGTTGTCGTTAGTAAAACCTGGCTGCGCAGGTACGGGGACCGTCTCCACCGCTTGTAACGTTAGTCGTGGAAGCTTAGCTCCACTCCTGGATATCCAAACCTAGATGGCTTATATCCTGGATGGCTTATATCCTGGATTATCCTGGATGGCTTATATCCTGGATGGCTTAGGCTGTAATTATACATACGTTTTAGATGTCGGTTGACAAACATAACAATCTTGCATAATTACCATTACCCAAACAAATCATTATTCAATCAATATATGTAAGCTGTACTAATGATGAGTAGCAATGTATACATATTCTACAACGCCATGTATACGCTATGTACGTCGCTGTTAATCAATGCCCCTAATACATGTAATATAAACATGATCAAATTACTCATATATTACACTCACTGAGTTATGCATGCACGCATTTATTCTTGTCACTCATCTCATTGTTTACTAATGTTAACAATCGTGTATTACAATCACCGAGTTATACGCCAACGTTAACTAATGCACCTATTATCCACTGTTATCAAATTAATATTGTTTTACAGTTAATGATCAATTACAATAATTACATCTAATAAAGTAACTTCAAAATCATATGCTAGTCTAAAGTTATGTTTGAGAAACATCAATGCTAACCGGATGTCGTAACCGCCAATCAAGATGGCGCCGCCCACTGAATACAAATATACGATAAAAGTTTAATAAAACTACTAACCACATGTTGCCTGTGAAATTTGCCGTCCAATCTCTGTTCCAACAAAGTACTATCGATTATCCCGGCGAAAGCTAGAAGACAATGGGTTTTATAGCAAACATTACGCCCAAATCATTATTTGCCCCGTTCAGTCCGTGACAAACGTGGCTAAATCTACAGTATTGAATCTACACGCGAGGCCCTTATACAATTTTGCCGTTTAAGGAAAATATACCTATACGTTTACATGCATTAGCACAAAACTAAACTTATGACACGGCCTCTCTGGCGGCCACTTAAAATGTGCACGCTTTTACGTGTTACATGAATAGATCATGAATATTGTGAAATTGTTTCAACTCGAACAATAGATTTTGGGTGTAACCGATACAAGAGCTATATACGACCAGTACGCTCTACCCGTGACATTTTGTGACAACATCTCCCCACTTAAAGAAAGTGCTACACTTTTAAAACTCAACAAAATGATAATTAATATTTACACGTTAAGAAACTATTAATTCTTCTGAGCAAATGAGCGACAAAACGTACAAGCTGATCGCTCAATCGCTTGAGTACGTTAACTATTACTCCTGAGGGATGCAACCTTCAGCCAGTACAACGACCGTCTTCCGGAAAACATCCACTGCAGTTATAACCTTACTATAATATGTAATTACAATTTCAACACTATTCTACAATTGTACACTACCCTGTCGTAACATATACTACTATTGTACAATACACTGCAATACACTATTGTATTAAACCGGTCGTTATGTGCGGCGACTTAAATAGTCTGCCCCAATATTGTCCTTTCCTCGGATCGCTTTAATTTTCATCCGGTAAGGCTGCAGAGTCAGTGCCCATCTCATTAACCTACTGTTAGCTACCTTAGCTTTATTCATATAAGCTAACGGTTGGTGGTCAGTCTCCAAGACAAATTCCTTACCAAAAACATATCGGTGGAATTTACTGACACCCCACACTACTGCAAGACACTCCCTTTCGATAACAGAGTAGTTACATTCCCGGGGTAATAGTTTCCGACTTGCGTAAGCCACGGGGAGACTACACCCATCTTGCTCTTGCAGTAGGACTGCACCCACCCCGATATCGGAGGCATCCGTTCTGAGGATAAACTCCTGGTCAAGTTCAGGTAATTTTAGTATTGGGGTTTTGACCAGACTCCCCTTTAAAGAGACAAAAGCTCGCTCCTGGCTTTCCCCCCAAGTTATCCTATTGGGTTGACCTTTCTTTGTCAAGTCTGACAAAGGTGCAGCTATAGCCGAAAAGTTTGGAATAAACTTCCTGTAAAAACCCGCTAACCCTAAAAATGACCTAACTTGTTTCTTTGTCTCGGGTCTTGGTGCTTCCTGAATTGCCTTAACCTTGTCGGGGTTGGGTTTCAATTTCTGGTCCCTCCCGACAACATGACCCAGACACTCTATATCTGCGTAACCTATGTGACATTTGCTAGGTTTTGCAGTCAGTTTAAACCGGCGTAGCCGTTCCAACAGATTACGTAGAGCCTTAATATGGTCTTCAAATGTTGTTGTAAACACCAGGATGTCATCTACAAAACTGTCTGTGTTGGACAAATCCTTCAGGACTTTCCTCATTAACCTACAGAATGTTGCTGGGGCGTTTACGAGACCAAAGGGCATGACCTTGAACTTAAAAAGTCCTTGCGAAGTTTCGAAGGAGGTCATCTCTTTAGCTCGGTCTGAAAGTGGGACTTGCCAATAACCTTTACTGAGGTCTAACTTGGAGAAATACGAATATCCCGCAAGTTTAGAGAATACCTCCTCAATATTAGGCATTGGCTCTGCATCAAAGATGGTCCGTTTATTGAGCTGCCTAAAATCGATACAGAATCGAATTGACCCATCTTTCTTCTTAATAAGTACGACTGGGGATGAAAATGGGGCGTTTGAAGGTTCGATGACACCCAATTTCAACATGTCTTTCACCTCCTCATCAACAATTGATCGGGAGTGAAATGGAATGGGATACCCCTTAATTCTAATTGGTTCCCCTGATGTGAGTACAATATCATGTTGCACTCCATCTGTCTGCCCCGGGTTTTCGGACAAGACATCATTGAACTCCGAGAGTAAACTACCCATCTCTCGTTGCTGCTCCACACTAAGCATGCCCGATATGTCTACATCGGCTGCTCTCTCCCTACCTACACTAGTGGGAAAATACATGGGACTAGTGTCCTCACTACTGTCTTCCTCACTATCCTCAATAACTGCAACATTAACTACGGTTAACACCCCTTGTTGCACATTATCGGTTCTACTGATATACTCTTTCAGCATATTCGCATGAAAGGTCTTTAACTTTCCGTTTATCTCGATACGGTAATCCATAGTGTTCACTATCCCTCTAACGTAAAACGGACCTTTCCATTGTAATAACAACTTGTTATTGTCGGTCGGGAGTAACAGTAACACCTGGTCATCTATCTTAAACTTCCTAGCTCTAGCTTTCTGGTCATAGTACCGTTTATACTTGGTACTTGCCTTAACTAACTGACTTTGAGCTATCTTGCAAGTCTCCTCTAGTTTCTCCTTCAGATCTAAAACATACTGATATGTAGTCTTAACCTCATCACTATCTACTTCACCTGCCCACATCTCTCTAAGAATCCTCATGGGACCTCTAACTGACCTACCGTACAATAACTCAAACGGAGAGAATCCTAAACTCTCTTGTGGTACCTCTCTAAATGCAAACAATAAAGCATTGAGATACTTGTCCCAATCTTTGGGTCTCTCGGTACACATACGCCGTAACATTTGCTTTAACGTCCCGTTAAATCGTTCGACTAACCCGTTACACATAGGGTGATATGGTGTAGTCATGATTTGACGCAAAGACAATAACCTGCTTACTTCAGCCATAAGTTCTGACGTAAACTGTGACCCGCAATCAGTCAGCATTTCCTCTGGTACACCTAGCCTACTGAACATATCAACTAATGCCTCAGCTACTCTCTCAGTTTCAATTGAGGGCAATGCTACTGCCTCCGGATACCTAGTTGCATAGTCTACCATGGTTAAAATGTACCTATTTTTCCTATCCGACACTGGAAAAATTGGTCCAACTATGTCTACGGCTACCCGCTTAAATGGTGTATCTATCAGTGGCATCTGACCTAAATGTACTTTGGTCACTCGACCTTTTGGTACTGTCCTTTGGCATACATCGCAGGACCTACAATACCTAGTTACATCTCCACTAACGCCTGGCCAATAAAATTCTGCCAATACTCTATCTGACGTTTTCTTTACGCCTAAATGACCTCCCATAATCGACTCATGAGCTACCTTAAGCACTGTCGTTCTATACTGGGTAGGTACCACTAATTGGTGAAACTGTCTACTACCACTATCTTCAAATTCTCTGTACAATAACCTATTCTTATGTACAAACTTACAACTACCGGACCCTTTACACTTCTTCACTACACCATCCTTGGCCTTCACCTTACAAGGACCTAATGACTCGTCTTGAGTTTGTGCTTCGATAAACTCCGCTTTAGATATGTCTCCTACGGCTGTAGGAACCTTTAATTTTCTATAAGCCTGAGCTTGCTTCTGAACCTGCGCTCTTGTCTCTACGGCATTACTTATGCTACTTCTAAAATCGGACATTACCGGAAGTGCTGAACCATCTATGTTCCCTATCGTTAAATCATACATCGGGTCATCCATACATAGTGCCTCTGTAGTCCCTTTAAAGAAAGGTGTATCTACATCTATTCTCGCTATTGGCACGTGCTCTACCGACTTATTTAGCAACATACACGGTGACTGTTTACCTACCAACTGGTCATCCGTAACTAAACTACGCCTAACTACCACACCTGTACAACCTGTATCCCTCATTACAATTACGTCCGTGCCATTCACTCTACCATCTGCCGTTGGAAGATTTGCATACGGAAAGAGACATGTTCCGATCTTCGCCATTACACCATCCGCTTTAACACAACAGCTACTACTCTCGGTTTTAATAACCGGACTATTACTACCTCTGCCTCTACCTCTACCTCGGTTTTGACCACCTCTACCTCTACCGAAATTCCATGGGTTGTTAAAACCTTGGTTCTGACTCCCTACATTGTTGTCCACTCTACTATTTTCACTAAAATTGTCTACGACAGCGGACACTTTCACCGCTTTCCTACACTCATGTGAAGCATGATTCCCATTACAGTGACGACAACGAATAAAAGGTCTACCTATGTTACCACTATTGCTACCTCCTCTAGCACCCATCGAACTACCTCCTCCTCTATAGTTTCCACTCTGGCCTTTCTGTTTATGATCGTCCCCTTGCCTATCTCTAAAAGTTCTGTCTTTCGACACTACATTATAAGCTCCACCTCTAGCCTCGGCAAACTGATCTGCTTGTGTTGCCATTTCTCCTACACTAGTTAGTTTTCTTTCTTTAAGAAATAAGAACAGATCTCTACTACAAACATTGAATAGCTGGTCCCGCAACAAGAAATCTATGAGGCCCTGATAAGTCTGCGCTACCTTCCCTAACTCTAACCACCTATCTAAGTAATTTCTAGACCTACTAATAAACTGAATAAATGACTCGCCTTTCTCAGGCAGACAAGCTCGAAACCGCTTTCTAAAACCTTCTTCAGTTAGCTCAAATCTCTTTAAAAGAGCATCCTTTAACTTGTCATAGTCAAGAGCATCTAAACTAGGTAATCTAGAAAATACATCTAAGGCCTTGCCTCTCAATAACGCACTTAAATGAACTGCCCACTTATCTTTGGTCCATTCCTGTAACTCAGCATAACGCTCGAACCGTAACAAGTAACTGTCCATGTTATCTTTGTCAGCATCAAAGTATGGTAACTTCGAACCTTTTAACTTCCCAGAATAACTATCTTTCCCTTCAGTTTTACTTTCCTTACTATGTGTCTTAGCTGCTTCCAACTCTAAAGCTAACTTATGATCAAACTCCTTTTGCTCCCTTTCCATTATCATCTTAGCCTTAGCTAGTCTACCATCTGTTTCGAACCTCTCATGTTCTAACTCTTGCTTCTCCCTTACTATTCTACTTTCATCATCTCGTGTCTCTTTAGCTAACCTGCCTTCTAATTCTAGCTTCTCTTTATCAGCATCTAGCTTCTCTTTAGCTAATCTACTTTCTAATTCTAGCTTCTCTGTGGCTAGTCTACTTTCTAATTCTACCTTCTCTTTAACTAGTCTACCTTCTACTTCTAACCTATCTTTCTCAGCATCTAGCTTCTCTTTAGCTAGTCTACTTTCTTCATCTCTTTCCTGCTTTGCTAATTCTCTTTCCTTAAGTCTAAATTCCCTTTCCCTAGCCTGTTCGTCTTTAACAAATGTTCTAAGCTCCTCTCCAGCATAACCTAACTCCTTACCCATTTCCGTAAGATCCTTTATGGACGTCATGTCTATGGACATTGTGGACTACTAACTACAATAATTACAATACACACGTCACTAATAATTCTACTCACTTAACTACTAATGGTAAGTCACTGTGTCCTCAGTAAATACCTGGGCATCATCATAGGACAAGTTACATACACATTTGTACTAGCGCTAACTACTAACGGTTATGTATAGATAGTATCTAGCTTCCACAAAACATATACACTACATAAAATATCTTAATTTGATATTGGACATAAACCTTAAACAATCATCGAAATGTGTATAACATGTACATGTATATTTACTTCTCCCTTCAATATAAGTATACTCGAGTGTCACAACATGAGTAGAACGTCTTGTTCGCCAACCTAATTGGATACTATATGTATATCAAGGGAGGTAGAAACAAACACCCAAATTATTGAGCAAAAGTGCCTCAGACCCACTCGTGTAGACCACTGCGACCTCGCGCCAAGGAAAGAACGGACAAAACAACAGTTTGGACTCACCCTACCCTTGTCGTGTCTTGACTTCCAAGCTGTGGCCGTGATCGTCGACAGTCGCCTTGATGGATCAGAGGGTGGTACACAATTCTAAAATAATAAGTAGAGATTTAGTATATCATAATAAAGATCACTTATTGATTCTTTCCCTCCGTAGTCGCCCAAAATCCCACTTCTGACACCAGTTGTCACAGGATGACCTTAGTGGTTGGGCTAACTCAGGAAAGAATCAATGACGGTGAATGCATTTACATAATTTTAATGCAACTTTTAAAATATGTTTAATATATATACAATTATCTAAAAAAACAAGCGAATACACAAATGAACTATGAAAAGAATGTTCTCCTGAACGTTTAAGACGTTCTTAGTATTGTTATAAATACTGAATGTCTAAGACACTAAAGTGTTGTTAAAGCTATAACAATGTTGATCTAGCGCGATAAGCGCGAGAGCTCATGAAGATGATGATGCGCGAATTCAATGGATGATTGTCATCAAATGCCTTCTGTAAGGGTTGATGACGCGATGCAATGATAGTTAATCTCCACTGAGATTGTGAATGATATTCCTCCAGTGAGGACTGGTAACGGGCCCACCTTGTGTCCCGGGGGTTGTCGTTAGTAAAACCTGGCTGCGCAGGTACGGGGACCGTCTCCACCGCTTGTAACGTTAGTCGTGGAAGCTTAGCTCCACTCCTGGATATCCAAACCTAGATGGCTTATATCCTGGATGGCTTATATCCTGGATTATCCTGGATGGCTTATATCCTGGATGGCTTAGGCTGTAATTATACATACGTTTTAGATGTCGGTTGACAAACATAACAATCTTGCATAATTACCATTACCCAAACAAATCATTATTCAATCAATATATGTAAGCTGTACTAATGATGAGTAGCAATGTATACATATTCTACAACGCCATGTATACGCTATGTACGTCGCTGTTAATCAATGCCCCTAATACATGTAATATAAACATGATCAAATTACTCATATATTACACTCACTGAGTTATGCATGCACGCATTTATTCTTGTCACTCATCTCATTGTTTACTAATGTTAACAATCGTGTATTACAATCACCGAGTTATACGCCAACGTTAACTAATGCACCTATTATCCACTGTTATCAAATTAATATTGTTTTACAGTTAATGATCAATTACAATAATTACATCTAATAAAGTAACTTCAAAATCATATGCTAGTCTAAAGTTATGTTTGAGAAACATCAATGCTAACCGGATGTCGTAACCGCCAATCAAGATGGCGCCGCCCACTGAATACAAATATACGATAAAAGTTTAATAAAACTACTAACCACATGTTGCCTGTGAAATTTGCCGTCCAATCTCTGTTCCAACAAAGTACTATCGATTATCCCGGCGAAAGCTAGAAGACAATGGGTTTTATAGCAAACATTACGCCCAAATCATTATTTGCCCCGTTCAGTCCGTGACAAACGTGGCTAAATCTACAGTATTGAATCTACACGCGAGGCCCTTATACAATTTTGCCGTTTAAGGAAAATATACCTATACGTTTACATGCATTAGCACAAAACTAAACTTATGACACGGCCTCTCTGGCGGCCACTTAAAATGTGCACGCTTTTACGTGTTACATGAATAGATCATGAATATTGTGAAATTGTTTCAACTCGAACAATAGATTTTGGGTGTAACCGATACAAGAGCTATATACGACCAGTACGCTCTACCCGTGACATTTTGTGACAGAGGTCAACAGTTTTCAATTAAACTACTTCTATGGTGACGTTATTTACAAACTCGTTTTACAAAGATCCTTGGTCATGATCACTTTCATACTATCTTTGTTAAACTTGTTAAAAGTTTTATCAAAAGATGTTATAAACCTATCATTTTGCAACGCACTGCATGCTTGGTGGTGGACCCATTTACAGTTCGCCACTTTGCTTTTATTCTTTGATCTTGCGATGACCGGACAGGCTGTGGACCCTATGATGACGTCTACCTAAAGCCCAAAAGGACGGTGACGTTTGATGTTTGTCTGCAGTCTTGTCTTGTCGTGCCCTCAAGGGTATTCTCTTGTTGCTCTGGCTTCTGCCAAGTCATTGAGTACATTCTTTGTGGCTTTCTAGGCTATTTTATTTTTGTATTTATATATACACGAGCATCTTTGTGTTTTACTTATATTGCCTATTAGTGCTGCCTTGTTGGTTAGAGAATAGTTCATGGCGGGGATTTCTTTATTTACATTGTCCCGTTTTATTGGGTTGACAGTAGAGTAAGTATGAGGTTTGGTGCATCCTAGAACCTAGTTTAAACCTCCAGCGGCCTTTTTTGCCACTGACCGTCCAAGGCTATTGTCAACCCTTTTGTGTTTGATGTCTTATTTTGCCTTTTATTCATCTTTAAATGTGTTCTTTGTTTCTGTGTGTGTTTGTGTTTGACTCTCGTCCTTAAATGCTGCTTTTCCTGTTTGATTTTTATATCTATAGTCATCTTAAGAGTCATACAAAATACGTCTTATGTCTCATGTATTTCGAACAAATGTAAATAACTTGTTTCGATTCTGAATAATTAACATTTATAACATTCAATCGGATAAACAATTAATATGAGTACACAGTCATCTTTATTTCGATTTGATCATAGAGAGCTTCAGAAAATGAGAAACCATAAAAAAAAACAATACAGATATAATTCAAAATCCAGCTCCTCCAGTAAAATGTGTTCCGTAATCAATTTGGTACTTTTTGGAATTTATTACCTGACACATACAGCAAGGATACTTGAAAACGTAACTTTGTCACACTAATCAAGTCATAGTATTGCCGTATACAGTAGTTATGGGATGACAATAGTATAATAGTGAGGTCTGATGCGCCCCAGAGCCCAGTAGCCCAATTGTCAACCCTTATATGTGTGATGTTACGTACATTGCCTCTTATTTATCCGTCTAATTGTTGTTTGTCCTTAACTGTTACATGTTCTGTTCGATCTTTATATATACTATTAGTTTATATAAACATACTATAATTTGACATAATTAAGAGTTCAATATCCTTGCTTCATACATTCATCCCGGCGGAAAGAGAATTGCGAAATATAAATATATATATATTAAATACGCATTAAAAGCATTGTCGTCCGAAATAGCTTTTTTTTACTATTTGTTTCGACAAGTCTATTAGGAAATGACGTAGCATAAACTCGAATATATTATCTCAGAAAAATGAGGTTTCTCTATAAAACAAATAAACATCCGTTTACTTTAGTACGGTAAATGATTGGTTTATCGAAATGTAAATTAAATGACAAGCACGTGGTTGAATTTGACTACTCAGATAAAGATCTTGTGGCAATGTTTCCACTCTCAATCACAACAGTACTGTTGTTTGAACCACCAATGTCTTGTCCAGCAGCTGACGTCATAGACACGGTTTCCGTATTGACATGATGACGTACCGATATGGTGTCTGTAAGTAAATCAATACTAATAACAATAACTAGCAATAGCTTAACGAAGCTTGCTGATAAAACGTTCATTACGGGTGGGGTATTGCTTTTGACAATTTTGGCGTATTAAGTTCCCCACACCTTTGATGTGAAAGCATATATGTCATTTATTTAAAAAACAAATGCTATTACTGATAAGTTCGTCATTTCTTAAATAACTGACAATTCCAATTTCAGTATTTCTTACTGGTGTTTTTTTGTACTTCCATTCACTTGTTTATGATTTCCCACATCAAACAAAGCGTAAAGTTATGAGCGTAATCTATAAGGTGTACATAAACATAATTATTGCATACGCATTTACAAGCTCCGTTTACTTTCAATGTAACAGGAAACGTCAATATTCGGCTGTAGTAAAGTCATATTGGGTGAGTAATGTATACTCGTTCGTGGTTGGTGCACTTTTCTGTTAATGTCAAAGAAAGTATGTCACGTCATGTAAACAATGTTGATTTCATTGTGAAAATTCCCATTATGTAATGACAATATGTTTGTTTCAAAAAAATGTTTTTGGTGAAAATTAAATGTTACAATCTATTTTATTCTCCCTAATTTAAACATGTGTATGCATTATAAAGATTATTAGATTTATTTTGGGATATATGTACGCGTTTGTTTGCGAATAGATATTGCGCTCCTACATGTCCTAAAGTCGCGCAATATAAATACGCAAAAAAACTCGTGCATATATCCCTATACAAATCCAATAACCTATATTTAATCTCCGCTCACTTTCAATGGAACAGGAAACGTCAATATTCAGCGATATTGACGTTTCATATTGGGTGTGTCAGTGATTTCGCAGTATTTTCATTGCAGAAATTCACACGCTATATTATGAAAACTTGTTTGTTTCAAATAAATCTTTTTGATGAAAATAAAATGTTAAATACTATGTTTTTGTTCTAATTATTTATTTTTATGTCGGAAATGCATATGCAATAAATAAAAAGGCCATTATATTTGTATTGTGATATATGCACTCTCTCTTCCGCCTATCTCACCGCTGCGGGTTCGAATCCCACTGGGAGCTCGACTTGTAAGTGAGGAAGAGTCGATTCTTACGGATGGCAGGAGGTGTACACTAGTTCTACCCAGGAAAAGTGGATGGTCTGCCTCCACCACAAAAAAATCGACCTATATATATAACCTTACATGTGTGGAAAATGACGTAAAACACCCTACAAATCTTCCGAGTATATATATTGCGCTCCAAAAGTCGCGCACTATTAATACGCGGAAGAGCTCGTGCATATATCACAATACAAATATAATAACCTATAAGTATGCGACTGAACAGTGGATGTTATACAAACCTGGTATAATTGCAACCTGCGCTTTGCAAACCACGTTATTGCTCTAAAGATGACACGACACTAGTCTCTAATGACAGAAAATAGTCACAAGATCCCATAAATAATCCAGCCTTACCTGGTGCAATAGACATATCAGAGTTGTCTCTCTTACATTTGGATTTGCAAAGATGTAAGGCAGCGTGTCGAAAGCATTTGTTGTATAGGAAATACACGACCGGGTTTATTGCACTGCTTGCATACGCCATGTATAACGACATATAATGCATAGTCTTCACACCAGCTGGCATCTAAAAAAAATTAAGTCCAATGATGTTAAATAGACATATATTTATATAATAATGATTAGTATGTACCTATGGACATTTGTGTGTATGCTTTTGGACTTTACCATATCTTGCGAGAAAATAAGTTAAGCAATGTTTTATTTATATGTGGCTCAAAATGCATACTTAATCTTTCTTGTGTTCTTTCGAAAACTATGTATATATTAAATATTAATGTTTTATGTAACACGAACTTATTAAAAGGTGATTAGTTAAGACACTAAAATTACCATAAACATTATAATATCATGTTTTAACATAATATATGCAATGATTAAAATGAATAGAAGTTAATCGCATACTGGCATTTTACAATAGTTAGCCTAAGAACACGTACATTTTATATGATTCCAAACGTAAAATTTATCTTTTGGTTGAACCTAAAATGTATTTCAGTTTTGAACTGCTGACACTAGTCCTAATACCACTCAAATATTTGTTTAACAAAGTCATCATTCGTAAATTGATATATGCTTACATAATGTCATATTAAACGTGTTAAGCTTTCGAATAAGCATGCATTTCTATCAGTTTAACGAATTCATGCAATCGTTTACATATCACCTTTAACCTTGATGACCGTGATCTTTATGTTTTATGTATGATGTTTATTTATAATCTGGCCGACCAGACCGACTGGGAATTTAATCCACGACCTCTTCATGAGTGATGATCACTCTACAACGAAGCAGTCACGGTGGCCATTATGAAACAGTATAAAGTAGTATGGGCCATCCATGTTTATGGTGACCTCCATGCGGTTGTCATTTAATTCTCGAATATGTTTGACTTTGTAGAAGGACGGTTTGCCTATTTTACTATAAATACTCGTTTTCGTCTTTGAGGACAAGCCATACGATCGAGATATCAGTATCTGATAGTTATGACATGGAATATCATCGCAGGTAAAGGGAGAAATAAACATGTCTTACCTCCTGTCTATCCCGATAAACATCCCATAGAAGTAAACTTTGTTGAGGTGTCCAACAGACGGTGAAAACTACTATGACGGTAAGGAGCATATAAACTGCCTGTCAAAGAGATCAGAGAAAGGTAATGGTATGTCATGAATATACACCTTCTGTCAACGAGATCAGAGTAATGTGATAGTAGGTCATGAATATAAACTGCATGTCAAAGAGATCAGAGTAAGGTAATGGTATGTCATGAATATACACCTTCTGTCAACGAGATCAGAGTAATGTGATGGTATATCATGCATATAAACTGCATGTCAAAGAGATCAGAGTAAGGTAATGGTATGTCATGAATATACATATTCTGTCAACGAGATCAGAGTAAAGTAATTGTATGTCATAAATATACACGTTCTGTCAACAAGATCAGAGTAAGGTAATGGTATGTCATGAATATACGACTTCTGCCAACGAGATCAGAGTAAGGTGTACATAATATACACTGGCTGGCATAGAGACCAGAGTAAGCTAATTGTATGTCATGAAAATTCACCCCGGGCAAAGCGATCCGAGCGAGGTAATGGTATGTCATGAATATACACCTTCTGTCAACGAGATCAGAGTAATGTGATGGTAGGTCAAGCACATACACTATCTATCAAATAGATCAAAGTAATGTAATGGTAGGTCATGCATATAAATTGCATATCAGAGAGATCAGAGTAATGAAATAGTATGTCATGAATATACACATTCTGCCAACGAGATCAGAGTAAAGTAACGGTATATCATGAATATACACCTTCTGTCAACGAGATCAGAGTAAGGTAATGATATGTCATGAATATACACCTTCTGTCAACAAGATCAGAATAAGGTCATGGTATGTCATGAATATACACCTTCTGCCAACAAGATCAGAGAAAGGTAATGATATGTCATGACTATACACCTTCTGTCAACGAGATCAGAGTAATGTAATGGTAGGTCATGCATATAAACTGCATGTCAGAGAGATCAGAGTAAGGTAGTAGTATGTCATGAATATACACCTTCTGCCAACGAGATCAGAGTAAGGTAATGGTATGTCATGAATATACACCTTCTGTCAATGAGATCAGAATAAGGTAATGGTATGTCATGAATATACACCTTCTGTCAATGAGATCAGAAAAAGGTAATGGTATGTCATGAATATACTCCTTCTGTCAACGAGATCAGAGTAAGGTAATGGTATGTCATGAATATATACCTTATGTCAACGAGATCAGACTATGGTAATGATATGTCATGAATATACACCATCTGTCAACGAGATCAGAGTAATGTGATGGTAGGTCATGCATAAAAACTATCTATCAAATAGATCAGAAAAATGTAATGGTAGGTAATGCATATAAACTGCACGTCAAAGATATCTGACAAAGGTAATGGTATGTCATGAGTATACACCTTCTGACAATGACATCAGAGTAAGGTAATGATATGTCATGAATATACACATTTTATAAACGAGATCAGAGTAAGGTAATGGTATGTCATGAATATGCACATTCTGTCAACGAGATCAGACTAAGGTAATGGTATGTCATAAATATACACCTTCTGTCAACGAGATCAGAGTAAAGTAATGGTATGTCATGAATATACACCTTCTGTCAACGAGATCAGAGTAAGGTAAAGGTATGTCATGAATATACACCTTTTGTCAACGAGATCTGAGAAAGGTAATGGTATGTCATGAATATACACGGCCTGGCAAAGAGACTAGAGTAAGATAATTGTCTGTCATGAATATACACCGCCCGGCAAAGAGATCAGAGCAAGGTAATGGTAGGTCATGTATATACACCTTCTGTCATCGAGATCAGAGTGATGTGATGGTAGGTCAAGCATATAAACTATCTATCAAATAGGTCAGAGTAATGTAATGGGTCATGAATATAAACTGCATGTCAAAGAGATCAGAGTAAGGTAATGGTATGTCTTGAATATACACCTTCTGTCAACGAGATCAGAGTAAGGTAATGGTATGTCATGAATATACACCTTCTGTCAACGAGATCAGAGTAAGGTAATGGTATGTCATAAATATACTCCTTCTGTCAACTAGATCAAAGTAAGGTAATGGTATATCATGAATATACGCCTGATGTCAACGAGATCAGAGTCAGGTAATGGTATGTCATGAATATGCACTGCCTGGTAAAGAAATCAGAGTAAGGTAATGGTATGTCATGAATATACACCTTCTGTCAACAAGATCAGAGTAATGTGATGGTAGGTCATGCATATAAACTATCTGTCAAATAGATCAGAGAAATGTAATGGTAGGTAATGCATATTAACTGCACGTCAAAGAGATCAGAGTAAGGTAATGGTATGTCCTGATTATACACCTTCTGGCAACGAGATCAGAGTAAGGTAATGGTATGTCATGAATATACACATTCTGTCAACGATATCAGAGTAAGGTAATGGTATGTGATGAATATACACGTTCTGTCAACGAGATAAGAGTAAGGTAATGGTATGTCATGAATATACACCTTCTATCAGCGAGATCAGAGTAATGTGATGGTAGTTCATTCATATAAAATATCTGCTTAATAGATCAGAATAATCTAATGGTAGGTCATGCATATAAACTGCATGTCAAAGAGATCAGAGTAAGATAATAGTATGTCATGAATATACAAATTCTGTCAACGAAATCAGAGTAATTTTATGGTAGGTCATGCATATAAACTATCTCAACTAGATCGGTGTAATGCAATGGTAGGTCATGCATATAAACTGCATGTCAAAGAGATCAGAGTAATGTATTGATAGGTCAGGCATATAAACTGCACTTCAAAGAGATCAGAGTAAGATAATGGTATGTCATGAATATACACATTCTGTCAACGAGATCAGAGTAATGTGATGGTATGTCATGCATATAAACTTCCCCGTCAAAGAGATCAGAGTAAGGTAATGGTATTTCATGAATATACACCTTCTGTCAATGAGATCAGAGTAATGTGATGATAGGTCACGCATATAAACTGCATGCCAAAGAGATCAGAGTAAGGTAATGGTATGTCATGAATATACACCTTCTGTCAATGAGATCAGAGTAATGTTATGGTAGGTTATGCATGTAAACTGCATGTCAAAGAGATCACAGTAAGGTAATGGTATGTCATGAATATAAACTGCATGTCAAATACATCAAAATAATGTAATGGTAGGTCATACATATAAACTGCATGTCAAAGACATCAGAGTATGATAGTGGGATGTTACCCAAAACACACTTTTAATGAAAAACTGATTATTTCAAGAAACAGAAATGTAAACGTCAAAACTGTATTTTGTCTTTAAATTGGCATTTGCTTTAAGAACGAGGTTTTACACGCACATTTACAAACTCGTTTCATAATTGTTTCTGAATTGTGTTTTTGGATATATAAAAATGAATTTGATGAATAACGAATGTCGATTTTTCGTTTTTCGTTATTCAAGAAACCTATTTGTTGAATAACGAATTTCGATTTATTTTTTTTGATAATTGTTTTACAACTTAGGCAATGTAGAATGGAATATACTGTATATTTATTTTTAAGGCGCATATTGCTTGATATGTTTGCAAAAAAAAAAACTCTATTCTGTGACAAAGCAGAATGTATTGTCAGACGTTAATTAGTTGCTAGAAGTTATTAAAAATATATGTTTTGTAAAGAACGTCAGATATTTCTCTCAATTTTAATTTAAAGCATGTATGAGAGGTGTTTGACTTATAGCGTACCAATTTCATTTTGTAATTTAATTAAATATATTGACCTTTACCCCGAATATGTGTAAGTGTAATTATTCCTTCGATATAAAAATAATATAAACAATAATGTGCTTCATAATTTTGCTGCATCCATATTTTTGAAAAAGGGGAGAGAATGAAGCAAGTATCTTCAATTATGAAAAATAAACGCAATATATATTAAGGAAACAATGCTTGTAGCATGGTCACAGACAATTCTCTTTGTTCAGACACAGGTGTAAATCGTTTAATTGAAAATAAGACCTTTCAGAATAAGTGTGAGAATAACAGTGAGAATAACAGTTATAATAACTGAAATAGAGCTGAAATGGACATGCTACAAAACAAATAGAGTATGGTTTCATCTCGTTGGTTAATTTAAACACCTCGATGGGCTACGCCCATCTCGATGTTTAAATGAACCAACTCAATGAAACCATACTCTATCTATTACTTGTACACTGTCGCTCAAAGTCATAGTAGTCACGTGTGTCATGTGGGAACGTAAAAAAGGGGAATATGTATTTGGGGGCTTTTTTTTCGGTTTGCAGCGAATATAAACATGAAATTCAGTGCTTGGAAAATGATAAAGTTTATGAAAAATCTAATTCATAACATCAGCTGCAGATACTGTTATGACTTTCTCCTCTATAAAAAATGCTTTATTATTAGAACAAATTTTAAAATATATATTACTTAAGATTACGTGGAAAAACACACACATTTGCAAACAATCATAAACAAAATGCATACAGTTTGATAGTAGATACGTTTATAATGTATGTGATATTCAGTAACAATTATAACTATTCATCTTTTTGTCTTACAACATATGAATAAAGTGCTTATTTTTGGTAATTTATAAAAATCGTCGCGTAAAAACGAGCAAACTGTCCTTTTATCTGTCAGTTTCATAGTATTGCGATAAAATCAACACTTTAATTTTTCATTTCTTTTTGTTTATATCTTAAAATTAAACATACGGTCATATTTAAAATACAAATACAGTTTTTAACAATTATTATAAGCATTTATTGGAATTATTTTGCTTTTAGGTAAACCTGTACGGCAAATGAAACATATAGGTTTAAAAATTAAAATAGCATGCAGCTAACTTAATATGTTATTTATAGGAAAAAAACATTTTTAAATGTATCAGGCCTAAAAAACAGTCTCACATAATTTAATCTTAACCAAAAGCGTTACGTTAGAAGTTGAACACCTCTTGTATCTATTCTAATTATCGAAATTTAAACATTAACAATGTTCTTAATAACCATAGACAGTTAAATGTATCGTATACTCATAGGGAGGAATATATTATACTGAAGTGAAAAAGAAACGCACTTTGGGAATTTCCGCTATATGATGTATATACTGCACACTCAATTCCACATAATATTCCCAAGATGTTTCGTAAAAAAAAGAAGTTAGTTAAAGAAAGGACACAACTGTGATGTTGTAGACGTTTTAATCACAGTACACTTTGTAACATTGTAACAAGAAATTCATAAATGTTGAAGTTCCTCTTTGAAAAATTGAGCCATTTCACTACTGCATTAAATGTAAAGAGTTCGCAAAATGTTGCATCCCAAAAATAAGTATATAAGTTTGCTCACATGCTTGAGCCAAACGCGTACTCTGTCAACAATGAAACTTTGAAGGAATACTATTTGCTGTTTTATGTGTTGTTTTAGTCTTTTTTTCCGAAAGAAAATGTCTTACGTAGCCATGTACCATTCGATTAACAGCAGCATATTGTACATACAATATATAGCGGAAATTTACGAGTTGCGTTTCTTTTTCGTTTCAGTATATATACGAGTAAATAGGCAAAATAAGGCGTTAAACCAACAGAGGGATTTCAAGTTTTTTTATGAAATTAGTTTCATTAAATACAAGTATGCTCTGTTAATATTTGAAATTTAAAACAAAGAAAACGATAAATATTTTTGGTAAATCTATCTCAAATTAGAGGCTGACATTTGAGAACACAAATTCACAGACTTGAAAAACAAAAATAATGTCAACCGCGTTCTGTGCAAGCTACATTTCCAGTTCGGCTTTTATACCTACTTTTATATGGGTTTCAATTTCTCTGCCAATACCTGTACTCAATTAAGCGCCCATAATAACATGTTAATGCAGTTTATTTAAAAAAAAAGTATATATGTATATAAAATCCTGCTTCCGACCAGACTTAAGACGTGCACATTTGGTCGACTTAAGGCTGTATGTCCAGACCAGACTTACGTCGACCAAATCGAGGGCTCATCAAAACTATTCTATCCCCTTCTTTATTCATATGTAGTTAGAATAGTTTTGCGCTGAGCCCTCGAAATGTGCTAGAAAACCAGCATTAAGGAGACCGTAAGGCGATCGGAAAATATATACGAATTAGGCATTAAATGTGTTCACTTAAACTTGGTGCAAATGCATAACGTGTTCCTGCCTTAATACCATTAAACGATTGGAAATCTTATAGTAGCAGGATTTTATAACGGATATTTTGAGAATAAAACACGTTCAAAACATTTTTTTACTGACGAAATTGAGACAACCTAGTTAAAATTACATATTAAATGTGTTAATTTTACAATATGCAAACGTCTTAAGCCGAAATGTAGGTATATTTCATACCCCAGCCAACCCCCGTTTTCGCTTCTTGGAGAACGGGTTGTATGGGGTATGGAAGTTAATACTCGGACCACGTAATGTGTGTGCACTTAAACTTGGTGCAACTACGTACATAAATAAATAATACCTTACGTCTCATTTCCTCGTGCGACGTTATGCCTGAAGCGTTAATTTGTCTGGAAGTGTCACCCTTTATCACCGTCAAAACGATTAGAGTAAACATCAGAATTAACGGCACTAGAAACACAATCGTGAAAAATGAAATATAATACGTCTTTCTAGCTTCGGGTGATGGAAATTTAGATTGACAAACAACTTCATGTCCACCAATCCAATCAAATTCCGCGTAATATTGATACAGTATCCATGGTAATGCAATACTGAATGACATCGTCCAAATTAGAAGGATGGTGGCAATTTGGAATTTTTGCGTAATCCAGGTCAGTGATGGAAACACCGTGGCGAGAAATCTGTCCAGGGTGACGGTAATCAGAGTAAAGATACTGGAGCATACGACAGTAACTGAAATGATAAATGGATTAACTGCATTATACATTAATTCATATGTATATGAGTACACATGTTTAAAGTCCCTATCCCGCCATCAACCAGGCACATTTTTCAACAAATGTACACTGTTTCTAAACCTACTTACGACGAGGTATATATATTATATATTCTGTGATGAATTATAGAAATTTCCCAGTTTGAGAAAATCTATAACATATCCATTCCTCTGCTGTGTTATCTCGCCTAGTGCGCAAGATAGCACAGTAGCCAAATGTTATGAACTAAACGATAGACGTCACGATATTACGTCACAAATTGACGTCATAATATTACTCCGCGCTGCAGCCAAAGGAGTGACCGAAGAAGGAATACTTGTGTCAAAGGACGATTGGAAAGAAATTCATCACAGAATATATATAATATATATTATATAGTTTAATTAACAGTTTTGTCGTGATACGGAAATTATTCACTCGTGAGAAATATTCTTGCGATATAGAATATATATATATATCGCAAGAATCTTTCTCACTCGGGAATTAGTTCCCGTATCACTTCAACAATGTTAATTAAACTCTATATATTTACGGATATATTTCGAGAATATAAACTCTATAGACACAATATAAACGGCTTTAACCATCAAGGCCACACCCCAAAACTGGATCGTCTAATTCCGATTTACCAACTCATAATTCATTTTACGTATATTTAGTTTTAATCGGCACATTTACATTTTGTGTATGACCTAAACACCTGTATAGACTTTTGATAAATGTTTTTTGAATGTAATGTTGCTGTTATTTGCTGGGTTATAGTTTCCATGAACACTGGCAATCAGTATGTTCGTCTCATTTCATAATGCCTTATAGCTGAGGTTACAATCGCATGATATTTTTCAGAAAGTTTATTAAACATAATTTATGATAATAATATGATAAGTAATAAATAAGTATAGAATATTAACGAATATTTCATACTGTAATGAGTACTTCCCACTTGAAGTGATCTAGGACATTAACGAGTCAAATGCAATTAACTTAATAACAGAGAACGTTATTATGATTGTAAATTACATGAAGGTAAAATTAAGTATAAACAAAAAGGAAAGTTAACCATGAACTATATTTAAGATCAGTTAAAAGCAGACACTGTTTTAAACGACCAAATGTGTATAAAAGGAGTGCAGGATAACACCCTCACCCATCCCCTCAACCCCGGACAAAAATCCCTCCTGATTAAAATCTTATGTTTTGAAAATAATTTATATAACAAACATATTTATTTTTTTCTTATTATTATTTTTCTTCTTCTTCTTCTTATTATTATTATACTGTAAATTGTGTATATAAGTTATATTAATTACCAGTGTTATTGCTTCATAAACGTGTTTTAATTGCTATTAATATTTCATACAAGCATTGAATATAATGAAAAAGTATACAATCGAACATACATAGATATCACACACAAAACAATCCATTTAAAAGGTATCAGTGTTTTAAAAAGTCTTACCTTGGCAGAAAGTGTGTATTTTGCATAGAAATTCGCCTAAAATCCATTGTTTGTTCAAACTATTAACGAGGTGGATCCACATGCATATTGTCGGCATGAAAAAGTCTGCAATAGCTAAATTCACGATATAAATATTGAACTTTGTTCTCAGGCTCCTCGTAAGGAGGATTATAACAACGACACACACATTACCGAAGAAAGCAACGGCCATGGACACTACATAGAAGATATATTTCAACGTTACTTCAAAATCCGATTCTTTTTCGATCCCTAAAATCTGGTTAATGTCAAATGTTCCATTAAAAGTTAAATTCC
This sequence comes from Cyrtodaria siliqua, assembly GCA_037043455.1. NCBI lineage: Eukaryota > Metazoa > Mollusca > Bivalvia > Adapedonta > Hiatellidae > Cyrtodaria > Cyrtodaria siliqua. The sequence continues at coordinate 37,768 of JAWPHD010012025.1, forward strand.
CAAAACCCATGTCCAAGTTAATGTATTCCCCCTAAGTATGCTCCGCTGCAAATGTATTTAATTCCCTGAGCCTTAGTTGTGTATTATTGCATGCCCAACATTAGCAACGCATCTCTAACATGAATGGTATTACAGTCGCAATAATATGCTGCAATATAAGTTAGGTTGCTTCCATTAAGTGAATGACGTATTTAGTAGTACCTCCCATTTTAATACTACGTCCCATCTCAAAGAAAAGATACACATTTTACATTGTGTTACAAATTTAGACTTATCCCCTTTACTCTTGTCTAGTGGTACGATAAACGGAGAACCGGACTAGTATTTCTATTTATATCTTATCAATGCTTATTCTATATTGAGCTCGTAAGTTAAGTTAGGTTTAGGATGATAGTTTAGTATAACTATCTTATCGACATCCTTATCGCTAAATACTATGAATAACTAACCTTTATTGCCCATTCCACTGGATGTGACCTTATTCGGCATACTTGTAAACATCTTGTATACTGCTCTTAATCCTTATAATATAAAAATATTAGAGATTTTAAGTGGAGATAGTTAAAAGAAACGTGTTAATTAAACGTAATAAATAGCTGTTAAAACACGTACCGTCTTTTGTACTTGAAATCGTCGAATAATCCAATAATTGAAGAAACACACCATTTTATTAATGAAAGTATTACACTGGTAACTGGGTCGACGTGTTTATACTGTATGAACGATTTTATGTTGAGGTGTTCACTAAATAAACTGACAAAATTAATGTCATCGAAGACTAAAATAACAGCTAAATTGACGATATTTTGAACATAAACAATCCTTTCTTACTATAATGGTCCATACTAAATATTCTGAAGACCTTCAAGTCTGCAAAGCCAAGAATTTCTTAAATTTAAATTTAATTTCTTAAATTTCTTATTAAATATCTATTTCCCGGCTTAGCCGATTTTTAAAACTAAGGTATGTTTATACCACTAAATGCTAATGTTAATGGCAAAAGACCTTTGGCTGATACAAGCGATCCGAACAATAGTCTGTTTGAGGGCATTTTTTTCACCTATAACCCGGTTTATAAAAACTAGCGTCCCTTTTTGCCAGTGCACGTTCCAAGGTGGCATCCCTATTGTCAATACTTTATGTTTTTGATGTTTAAATACATTTATTCATGTGTATTTGTATTTAAGTGTGTTTGTTTAGGTAGATTAGTTCTGCTAATGATACACCTCCCACTCGGCGTTTGCATTTGCCTTAAACTCGTGATAGAGAACAAGGTGCTGGGATGACACGTGTTATGCCCTTATTTAAAGTGATTTTACTCGTTTTATTCTATGATCAGTCATTGTCGTACATATGCTAACAACTAGCCAAAATAGACAAGGATGCGCTCTACCTTATTGATAAATGTACGTCAACACTTGTAGAACTTAAACGCTGTCATTGTCATCGTTATCTCTTGATAAGACTAAATTAGAATATGTAGCTATATTTAATCACTTTCGTAATAGTTCATTATAACGTAGACGTTCTTATTTTACAACAATATGATAGGAAATAAAATCTCCTTTAAATAAATACTGAAAAGGCGATCCCTTGGAAGCATCAAACACAACCAAGAGAGAAAAGTAGCAGACTCGTTTTTATTGAGTCTGTTCATGAGAGTAATATATAATACATCACCTTTCACACCCCTAGCACCGGTTGAGGCTGTATTCTACTCTAAAGCCATACTGAGTGGCCTTTATGATCCAAAAGGACCACTTTGTAATAACGCTACAGTCGGGTGACTTTTTACAGCTGCCACACATCACTAAAACGTTTGAGTGATTGTCAATAATTACAGAAAATGAGATTCATCGGAAGTAACAAACACAAATAAAAAAGAAAAGCAGCAGACTCATTGTTATTAAGTCTGTTCATGAGTGTTAATATAATTTGAACAGCTCTCACTTTTCATTCACTTTTATACGTTTCAGCTTTTATTATGAAACAGGATTTTCAAAGAAAGGTCCGGATCACTTCTACAAAAATAAACACACACACACACACACACACGAAACATTTAATTTTATTATCGAATCCCTAATCTTCTTTTATAAATATAATTGATATAAAGTTATTTATAATCTATTTTAGGACACGGATTATTACAGCCTAACTTCTATGGTGACGTGATTTTCAAACATCCTAATATATTGGCCATGATCACTTAGAATCTTGTATAAATAAAGTTGTAAGAGATGGTATTTAAGGAGGTTATGACCCTATTTTTTTGCAATGCCCTGCATATTTATTGGTTGACCCATTTCCTCTTTGATTATAGGATGACCCTACAACTTTTGGACCCACAGATGAAGTCTTCCTAAGTCCTTAAAATGACGTTAACCTTTAATGTTTTAATCTTGTCTTGTCGTGCCCTTAAAGATATATTGTTGTTGCTCTGGCTTCAGTCAAGTCATTGAATACTTACTTTATAGTTTCCTAACCCTTTGCTATGTTTGCATTCATATAAGTATACATGTTCATATTTGTGCTTTACTTATATTGTCTATTAATGATCTCTACTTGGTTTGTTTGCCTCTCGTGGATTTCTTTAATTAGACTGTCCTGATGAATTGATCCTTTTGTATTGTTGTAGCTATTTGGAAATAAAACATGTTAAACCATTTGATGTTGACATAATGGTAAGAATGAAGTTTGGTACACCATAGAATCTAGTTTCAACCCTCCAGCGCGTATTTGTGCCGCTGATCGTTACATTGTGGAACCTCTTTTCTTTTCTTTGTTGTAGTGCTTCATACATTGTATATATTTGTCCTTGAAACTATTTTTTGTTTTAAATGTGTTTTTTCGAATGACTGTGCTTTTGTAAATGCTACATTTCCTGTTGGACTTTTATACCTAACTTTATTGTTTGCTATCATATAGACAGAATCCATAAGTCCTGTTTGTAATTGCCACATTCAAGTGTCGTTAAGACTAAGATGAGGGTTCATAGTGACACAAATAAATTGCAGTAGATATGACCAGTCACCAAATGTAAACTGGCTGGCTCAATTAGTGGTGTACAGTTGGTGTGTGTGATCACTTGATATGTTTAGAGGCAAATGGGAATATATAACTTGTTTAACAACTAAACATGTTTACCCTAGAGAATATCCGTTTGGTATCAGTAACATTATTTTGATTTCATTGACCCTATTTTGAAATTGTCACTATACGTCAATTCGTTAAGATATGACCATGACTTTATACTTGATTTGCCTATTAATGCTGCCTAGTTTGTGAGTCTAAAGTTTGATGTGACAGAACCTGGTTTCACTCCCCCACACACACACCCACGCAACCCCCACCCCCACCCCATACACTCCAGTGGTCGTTTTGCCCTGACCGTTACAAGGCGGTACCCATATTGTCAATCCGTTTTATGTTTGTGGTGTCGCATAACGTTCTTCTGTTTTTCCTTAATATTGGTGTTTGCTTTCTATACGTGTTTTGGTTGACTCATGACTTGCAATTTAGCTCAAAGAAAGAAATGACCACATCTTAAGGTCGAATGATCAAGTACTCGCCATATGTCACCGATAAGGAAGGTAGAACGGAAAAAATAAACAAAACTAAACAAAAAACATGACAGGTTGTTATCATAAGTAAAACGCTTTCTTTAGTTTATGTTGCTTCAAGTACAGTTTATATTACTAAGTAAGAGGAGCATTAGTTAACACATACAGGTCCGTATTCATAAAGCTTCTCAACAATATCATAACTTAAGTCAAATTTAATCCATTTTTTAAACACCCCTTTCTATCAATTTAAGACGTTTTCTTAATATTGCTAATAAGGTTACGGATAAATAAAATCCACAGCTAAATATTTATCTTAAAATAGATGGTTTGTAGTGTTCCTGAGAGGTTAATAAGGAGATTTAAAAATATGTAAAAATCTTAAATGTTGACTAAAGTACTATTGTCCACGTAAGTTGCTTTATGAACACGGGCCCAGGTCTTTATCTATTTTTGTTATGTTTATATCTTGAAACAACCGGAGGTGCATCTGTAACACAAGTAACCTTAACGTACATCGCAATTCAAGATAATATACTTAAACCATTTGAAGGAGTGTTTCCTGACGTCTACAGAAATTCCCTCTTGAGCGATACATAACGAAGAGTATGCTAAACTATAGAACTTGCAGACAATGTAGAATAGGAAACAGCATCCAGTATATTTGAGTTATTCATGGTACGTATGCGTGTGAGTATGCACTCTTTTGTGACACATTGGCCTCGGTAGCTCAGTGTAATGGTACGTATGCGTGTGAGTATGCACTCTTTTGTGACACATTGGCCTCGGTAGCTCGGTGTAATGGTACGTATGCGTGTGAGTATACACTCTTTTTTGACACATTGGCCTCGGTAGCTCGGTGTAATGGTACGTATGCGTGTGAGTATGCACTCTTTTGCGACACATTGACCTCGGTAGCTCAGTGTAAAAGTCCTTGCGCGCGTTGGATCTGCTTATTTGGTATATATTCTCTCCTTTATATCGTCTCTCTTTGAGATAGATGTCCTAATAGAACTAACCCTGCAATCATGAGTGTGATTTCTGAGACCAGTAGACTATACTGCGTCCCAGGTACCAGTCTACTTGATACCGGGAACCAGTCTAATTGGTACCGAAATACACATACAGGTTGACATGAAAAATAAATTGGAAACCGATTACCGAAGGAGGGTTGCTGGACTACAAGTGACCTTTCATGCGTTATCAGGACTTAAAACCCCAATTCATTTCTGCTGCAATAGTTAGAAACAATGATGCTATTAATTATATATTAGAGCAAGTCTTATCTGGTCATAGAGGAATCCTCAAGTGATAAGTAACTGTCATACAGATATTTACAAATGACATTCAATTTTCAACCGCCACTTTTAAATTAGCTAACAATGGCGAGTAATCCTTCCTTCTTCCGTGTAATTTATTTTAGTGGTTTATGGCTCTTTTAGTTATTTGTTATCAATGTAATACAGAAGTAATGTATTTGAACAATTATAAAAAAAAACGATCCTGATGTACTTCCTTTTTAAAATTCGCATTTTTCTCCCTTTACATGAACTAAATAGGTTTGACCAACTTCGTGTCAAAGGTTGCATCTCGACGATATATAATGTTATCTGACATGGTATCGACCTAATATTATTGACTGCTAGTTTCATAAATTTAACAACACAATTATTCTTCAGTTCAGCTCATTTGTTCAGTCAAAATGTATGCACCAAACTGGCTGCGGATTACATATTAGGTTGCAGTTCAGCTAAATCTGGGCCCGGTTTTATGAAACAACTTACGACAATTTTGATAGTAAGTTAATTTCTTAAATTCTTTACATAAGGTCCTCAGTTTAATAAGTATATGAATATTGGGAACAACTCATTCAAAACTGTGTTACGCGACGGGACTTTACGGACAGCGTGATTCCAATATATAGCCCCCACTTTACTTTGCGAAAGCGAGGGTATAAAAAGTAGTGAACGGTATATTATGGTGGCTGATTTCTGCCATTTGTCGTATTTTCGTCTTTTCGTTATTTCGCCCCCGAAAAGACGACAGAACGAAAAGACGACAGGACGAAAAGACGACAAATGCAGCGCGAAAAGACGACAGAACAAAAAGACGACAGAACGAAAAGACGCCATTTCATGGGCGAAAAGATGACAGAACGAAAAGACGACAAAACGAAAAGACAACAGAACGACAGAACGAAAAGACGCCATTTCAAGGGCGAAAAGACGACAGAACGCCACGCGAAAAGACGAAAAGACGACAATATCAAATGGCGTCTTTTCGCGCTGAAGTGTCGTCTTTTTGTCTTTTTGCGTGGCGTTCTGTCGTCTTTTTGCCCTTGAAATGGCGTCTTTTTGTTCTGTCGTTCTGTCGTCTTTTCATTCTGTCGTCGGGGGCGAAATAACGAAAAGACGAAAAGACGACAATGGCAGAAATCAGCCACCATATTATATAGCTGCATTTTCACAAACGTAAAGTTGTATAAGACATGATGCGACGCATTTGTTGAAATTATATTTAGTATATATGAGGTAAAATTTATTTAAATAGTTTTTTAACGCTTGTGTTCGATCTACGACGTATGCATGTCGGATTGGTACCTTCATCGTTCAGCTTCTCTCCTTCCGAGGTTGGTTTCCCAATATAGCCGAATTAGATGTGTCCTTCAGACGATGTAATACAAAGATAACTATGATGTGTAAACAGGACGTAAAAAATCGTTTAATTTCAATTAATCCTAACGGCTTATTTCTATCAATACGCAGCATTGCAGACACTTAGTGATCACAAATCTGTCCGTCGTCTGTCGCTCGTCGTCGTCCGTCGTTGTCCGTCACACTTTAACCTGCAACCTAACCTTGGCCATAACTTGAAAAGTGTTTTACCTATGTTCATGAAACGTCACACACATCTTCATCTTAACCCAAGAAAAATGTTGTTACACATGTCAGATAACTCTGACTTTCATTTTGGCAGAGTTATGCCCCCTTTCAAAAAACTTTAACATGCAACCTAACTAAGCTCATAACTGGTCATAACTTAAGAAGTATTTGACCTATGTTCATAAAACTTAACACACATATTCATATTATCATATACAATATTGTTATTCATGTCCAATAACTCTGACTTTCATTTTAGCAGAGTTATGCCCCTTTTCATAACATGTTAACCTGCAACCTAACGAAGCTCATAACTGGCCAAAACATGAAAGGTATTTGACCTATGTTCATGAAACTTCGCAGACATCTTCATCTTAACCAAAGGAATGTCGACACACATCTCAAATAACTCTGACTTTCATTTTAACAGAGTTATGCCCCTTTTCATAAAACTTTAACCTAGCCCATAACGTGGCAAAAGATTGAAACATTATATAGTTCTTCCTTATCAATTATCCAAGGCAGATGTATGCCAGTTTTCATAAACTTTAACACTTAAAAAAAACTGGTCCACAATTCATGAAGGATTGCACCCCTGTCTTCAAACTGTATAGTTAGAGTAATTGTAATTGCTGAAAAAGCACACGGCAGGCGACACAAGTGTTCCATGGAACACCCTTCTAGTTTAGATTAGCCGACTCAAGAAAGGGGGATGATGTAGAGGAATTCGGGATCCTTTTCTTTTACTATAGAATACATTATTCTGGTTCGTTTACATGCCCGTAGTATACTGAAAGGTAAAAGAAACGCAGGGTGCGTATTTCCGCTATATATTGCATATACTGCACACTTAATTCCATATATATTCCAAGAAAATCCCAAGATGTTTTGTAAAAGAAAAAAGTGCAGTTTGTTAGAGAAAGGACACAACTGTGATGTTGTAGACGTTTTAATCTCAGTACACATTGTAACAAGAAATTCATAAATGCTGAAGTTCCTCTTTGAAAAATTGAGCCAGTTCAGTACTGTATTTAATGTTAAGTGATTGCAACATTTAAAGCCTAAGTTTGCTCACCTGCTTGAGCCAAATGCGCATTCTGACGATAATGAAACTTTAAAGGGGTAACCATTGGTGTGTTCAGTGCTGTTTAAACCTTCTTTCTAAAAGGACAGGCCTAATGTCGCCCTGTACCATTCGATTAGCAGTAGCATATTAAATATACAATATATAGCGGAAATACGCACCCTGCGTTTCTTTTTCCTTTCAGTATATATAGGACTTCACCTGCTGTGTACATAACTTGCGCACGTTTACTAATGTATATATGGCTCTACACAAGACCATTGACTATTTCATTAATGTACATAAATAAAAGATCATGGTTCGCTTATTTTGCATGTTTTTGTTTAATTTTAAGAAAAATGCATCTTTAAAACAAACATGTTACTGTTCTGATTACTAAAATCGTGTATGAATACACATTGATGACCTAAATTAACTACACATTCGATTCACACTTGGCGGTCGTATTTGACCCTTGATTGCCTCTCGAACTGTTAACAACTGAAAAATAAAATAAAACATTGTATACTAATTTTATAATGGTGTTCAGTTTTTTTTCAACATACTCGTAAGCAATAAAAAAGTAAAACCGGATGGAAGGTTTGTGGTCATGAACTACTTTTAACTTCCACAGTATAATAGGGTGGTTTATTTGACCAATGTCATTAACTTGCCTTCAATGCCTCTGTTTGTATAGGACCATTGCAAACTTGCTAGGGTGTCAGATTAGAATATTCCATAGGGCAATCCTCTCCTTAAATTGGAGTTTCGATCGTTTAAGGCTCTTTTTTAATGTGAACATTTAAACGGACAATTGGTAATCTTTAGGTTTTTACCAAACATTAAAACCAGCACTTCAATATATTTATCCATTATCACATTGACTTTAAATCTGCTTGCATATAATTAAACAAAATGTTGGAGTTTTTAGTTATTCTGCCATAGATTATTGGTGCAACTTAATCATCAGTTAGTGATATGCAAACACAATTTGCTTTCAACTATTCTGATAATTAATATTAATGATTGTACAAATGTAAGTCTGATACGCATTACTCCTATCTGCAAAAATGTTCCAAAACATATAAACAGTGAGTAAAGCAGCAAAATCGTATGTCGCCCGAGTAGCAGCCCGGAACAAAGTACGCTGTTCGACATCGTGAAATAACTTACACTGTATCAGAACACTACCCATGACACCATAAAACAAATTATAATGCATTTAACTTATATGGATCCGTGAAGCACATTACACTGTAGTTTGACGCTTACGCGACACAATGAAACACATTGCATTTTAGTTGGACATTTACATGACACTGATCTGGACTCTAACATGACACCGTAAAACAAATTACGCTGTGCCTTGAGTCTTACATGACACCGTTAAACAAATTACACAATACATTGACTCTAACATGACACCGTAAAACAAATTACACTAAACATTGACTCTAACATGACACCGTCAAACAAATTACGCTGTGCCTTGAATCTTACCCGACACCGTAAAACAAAGTACGCTGTGCCTTGAATCTTACATGACACGGTGAAACAAATTACATTGTATCTGGGGTATAACATGACAACATGATACCCTGTATCTGAACGTTTACACGACACCGTGAAACAAATCACGCTTAAATCTTACATGATACCGTCAAACAAATTACACTGTAGATGAACATTTACATGACACCGTGAAACATATTACACTGTACCTTGATTCTTACCTGACACCGTGAAACAAATTACACTGTATCTGACTCTAACATGACACCGTAAAACAAATTAAGCTGTACCTTGAATCTTACATGACACCGTGAAACAAATTACATTGTATCTGAGGTATAACATGACAACATGATACCCTGTATCTGAACATTTACATGACACCGAGAAAAAAATTACATTGTTTCTGGGGTATAACATGACAACATGATACCCTGTATCTGGACATTTACATGACACCGTGAAACAAGTTACACTGTAGCTTAAATCTTACATGGCACTGTGAAATAAATTACACTGTAACTCGACTCTAAAATGACACCGTGAAGCAAAGTACACTGTACATGGACTCTTGCATGAAATCGTGAAGTGTACCTTTTTATAGTAATTAAAATGTGTTAGTGTCATACTTGTTTATCATTATTATTATTATAAGTGGTATTGTGTATTTAGCCCCAATGCATTTATGAGCATTCTTATGAAGGTATATATAATATTAAAAAAATCAATAGTAGATTATGTGGTTTAGAAAATTGCATCATCTCTTGTGGATAAGCCATATCCCGAGGAAAAAGCCTCTCGTGAGGTTTTGCAAATATGGCATGCCCACACGAGGTAATACAAGCTACCAGAACACGTAACTTGTGTAAGCATGGTCATGTGGTAAAACACGAGTAGAATGTTAAACGAGGATATCACGAACTGCATCGTGAAATATCTAAGCTAATGCAGTATATGTCGTATATGCGCTCTTACATCTCGTTCAGATTTAAATAACCTTTAAATTTACTGGTTGGCTATCAAGGCAAAAAGAAAGATACGAGCTTTTTGATCATTGTAAATAGTGTTTTAATATGTCTGTTGCCTTGCCAAACTAAACCTAGATATACTGAAGGCGTTGTTTTGAAACACGATATGACTGATTGCTTTCAGAGCACATTAATGAACTGTACACAATAATTTGCAATATTATGCATTAATCATTATCTTAACAAAAACAGTCTAGATGTTTGCCGATGCCGTATTGCAATCTCATTTTATGTTTACAAATATAAAATTATTTAACGTCTGTTTAATCTTTGATCATTTCGCAATTTGTTAAATGAACATAGACTATGACAACTGAGCTGTGTCAGTGCACATCAGTAATCTACGGTGTCCTGTTAGTGTCATCTTACCATCGCATCTTACCATCGACCATCGCATCTTACCATCGCATCTTACCATCGACCATCGCATCTTACCATCGTATCTTACCATCGACAATCGCATCTAACCATCGCGTCTTAACATCGACCATCACATCTTACCATCGACGATGATAAGATGCGATTGTCGATGGTAAGATGCGATGGTAAGATCCGATGGTCGATGGTAAGATGTGATGGTCGATGGTAAGATGCGATGGTCGTTAGTAGGTCGATGGTCGATGGTAAGATGCGATGGTAAGATTCGATGGTCGATGGTCGATGGTAAGATGCGATGGTCGATAGTAGGTCGATGGTCGATGATAACATGCGATGGTAAGATGGCCCTAGCAGGACACCGTAGTAATCAGCCCTATGCTCGGTTTGAAGATAACATGATAAATGTTGGTACATGTACAACGACATTTTGGCATTTCCACTACGACCTAGTTGTCCTTATCTTTCACAACAAGGTGACGGCTGAGCTAGCTGTCCTTATCTTTCACAACAAGGTGACGGCTGAGTACTTCGACGATAGTTCATCAAATTGTAGTCAGTAAACTTTTAACTTGGACTATAAGAAATATAACCACGATTCAAAATTAAATATATACTTGACAGTCAGCATGTATAAATATAATTAGATAGGATAACGGGTTGTTGTTGTTGTTTTTGTTGTTGTTGTCAGTGCAAAATGCCGGCCACTTAATTCTGGTAGCAGTACACATTTTGCGAAATGCCGGTATATAAATTCTGGTAGCAGTAGACATTTTCATGCAGTAATTGATCTTCATCACTCAGGTGAACTCTTGTTTTTAAGGATATATTTCCTCATATTTTCCATCGCTACTTGGTCATTGAAAAAGCATGGGAATCTTGTTTATTTACTGGCTGCATGCTCAATGACCGATCAACTCAGGTATATAAATTGAGGCCCGCTTGTAGTTTTTCTTTGTGTTACATTACTATATTAGATATTGTCTTGGGTAAGAAAAGCTAAACACAACTTTGTAGTTAGGAAAAGCATATTCATAGTTTAGCTAGTTTAAATACAAAACTTGTCTGATATTTCTTTAATGTTTCTAGAACAAGAATGATAGCAAAGCATTAAATAAACAACTTTCTATTGTGTGTTTATATTTTACTGCACAGAAAAAGGCTTTATTGGGTGGGCCTCATAATCTGAATTAAAATTGAATTGAATATCACAATGTTGTCATGAAATTGCATGATTACAATGGTTAACAGTCCTCCCCTCGCACCCCCCCCCCCCCCCCCCATACAATAGGCTCGTAATATGTCCTTAAGCATGCATTTGTGCTGTTTTTTTCCTTGTTTTACATACTCTCTGTTTCTAAATTGATTGTTTTTTGTCTGTACTGCTGAAAACACGCTGAACGATTTTTTACACATTGAAGCGATTACCTATTCGAATAATCGATCTTAATCCTAATGTTACACATGTATTGAATAAATGTTGTTGTTTTAAAAGAGAGTTATGAAAAAAATACAGTACACATGTATATGCTTATATATAAAGTGTAGCAGATTATCCGGACAATCGTAGTCGATTATTAGAATTATTTTCAAAAATATAAAAACTCAGTTTTCAATAGAACAGTTAAAATCTACAGAATATACAAATGCATTTTTTTCTCATTTGAACATTTTTATTTTTTTTTATTTTTTTTTAGGTTGTTGTTGTTGTTGTTGTTTAGGGGGAGCGGGGTTGAAAATAATTCGATTAACCGACTACAATGGTTTGATAAGGATGCCACCATTATTTTATTATACAGTAGTTTACAATGATCACTAATATTAATTTCACAATTGAATTGAATTGAATTGAATTATATTATTACCTGGTACAACAGTGTTTCGCTTTCTTAACAGTACACATTCGAATGCATCGTGGAACCCCTTTCGGAAGTTTTCGTTGAAACCACCATACAAAATTGGGTTAATGGCGCTGTTCACGTAGGCGATATAAAGGGCGACATATTTAATTGTCAACACATATTCAGGTACCTGGAAATACAACAGGCATATCATGTGATAAGTAGCTAGGGTGTACATACATTCTACAGTAAATTCAGCAGATTGAATAGTCTTTTTATCCAATATAGGTTATTTCCAGTCGCACCAGAGAGAGTTCAAGAACAAACTGGAACCCGGGAGCCATTTCCTATTGTAACTATCGAATACCCGGGAGCCATTTCTATTGTAACTATCGAATAGATAAGTATAGTTCTTTAGGTTTACCACCACCAATTACATGTAAACCTCCGAGGTGTCGAATGCAGTTCCTATAACAAAAAGTAATACCTTCTTTTTTGTTGGAAATGGGCATTATAAGCAGGGGAAAAGTGCCCATTTCTAATTCGATTTGTGGTTGTAAATATAAGTATTAATAGGTTTTACTGAATCACTGATGAACATTTTCGAAATTTCGACTCTATGTTTACACTTTTTGAGCAACTGTCAATGAAAACAGCTGTACGTAACCTTGGCCTGTTTGGTAAACAAAGAAGAATTTTCTTACATGTCCTGTGAACGCACCTTTTCTGGTGATTTTTCAAGTGGAAAATTAGTTTTCTATATGAAAATTACACTACTGCATTGTCCATACTTGAGTTGAAGTTGCAGCGAATCATTAATATGTTACATTTTAACATTGGTGTCTATTGGGAAAATAATTGGTGGTTTCATACCTTTAACGAGCTCAGAGGAAAGACTCCGATGCACGGGACCGCCCAATTAACTCCCCCATCTGACGGTTAAGAACCATGTAACGGTATCAAGTAAACATTATTTGGGAATATTGCGACATGTTTAGCCCCTTATTTATTTTTGATGTTTTCGTGTTGCAACAGTCATGCATGAGGAAATACTCCACATAGCAATACGATCGAGTACCGGATGAATATTAATAGTAAGGACAACGACACGACAACCGTTAAATTTATATTCATATAGCCTAGATTATCTGCGAAGCTTGCATTTTTTAAGACACGTGTCTAGAAAAATTCTTCTAAAATCTGTTTGAAGTGGCAGCCATTTTACTGTGAGTCTGGTGTCCTTTATGACTGTCTGATACAGACACACCAGACAGCAGGACAGAAAAATGCACTATTTTATAAATATATAAATTAAAAAAGAGGAAAAAAATCATCAATATATCGACGAACTAAACGTGGATGGTCAAATATACTTTAATAAAGAATAAATAATTACGGACATTTGGTTCCGGTTTCAATTTTGTTTCTTCACAAAAAGTCAAGACGTTTGTATCTCAAATCAAGCGTCGAAGATGATCAAGGCTAATATTCACACTGTTCATACTTTTTACTTTTTTTATTTATATATATAATTTTTTTATATCTATTTTTGTTTGTTTGTATTTGTTCTCTTGTCATATAGTAGAATACGCATCAAGCCGAATCATTATTACAACTTTCCAGGAAACAAATCAGGAGTTATCTTACCTTGACGTCTCTGTGCCTGTATATATCCCATAGGAGCAAGCCTTGCTGAGGCGTCCAACATATGATGAACGACGTCAAGACAGCAACTAGCATCAGTATAACCTGTAAATAACATAATGCTTAATTACCTCAGTTGTTAACAGATTTCACATTTAATCAGAAATTTAAGGAAATAGACGCAGTGTGGACATAATGTATATTAAAGTAAATGTCTGTCCCATCCATGCTTGTTTTGCCTTTGAGCGTTCCGAAGAGCCACACTTCCAAGGAGCTTCCATTGTTCCAAGGAGTTATCATTTATCATGTCTCCAAGCCGCTTCCATTGTTCCGAGGAGTTCTCGTGTCTCCAAGGAGCTTCCATTTTTCCAAGGAGTTCTCGTGTCTCCAAGGCGCTTCCATAGTTCCAAGGTGATAACCTGACTCTAATGATAAACCCTGGTCCCAAAGACATACCCCGATTGTAATTAGGGGGAAATGTTTAACTATAATATCATACACCTGCTTTTATTGTAAGACGATGTTTCTTCACGCGCTTGAAGCTACCAACTACAGGAACGTATTCTAAAATGGTGCATTCTATTCTGCAAATTATCACAATTAGATCACATGGGTTAATCGGTATTTAGAGATAATACGATAAGGAAACTAAAGTGTTACCTTTTTCTTTGCTCTTTCTTGTGCACTTGTTGAAGAGCTGACATAAGATCCAAGTTGTTTCCGAACGATCATTTTAAATGCAATCAGCGAGTAAGCGCAAAGCATAACAAGGATTGGTATAATATACATCACAACTCCTTCTATAGTGTAATAAATCTTCCGTCCGGGACTCTCAGAGTTACATTCAGAGTCGACATACACTTTTGGCCAGACCTCCTGGCACCATACCTGGTGGCGATTTGCCCAGAAGTATTCAAATTGTTTGCGAATCACCAGATGAGGTGAAGCCATGGCAATAGAAAGAAACCAGTTCGTAATTACAACTACTGTGGTCAAGCGATGTGACATCCGAGGTTTCAATGGATACACAATGGCAAAGAAGCGTTCAACTGATATTGCTGTTAATGTCAAAACACTAGAAGTCAGCACCACAACTGAAAAAATTCAAAGCAGTAAGCTAATTGTCGGAGTTAAGCATTTTGATTTAAACAATATTTATTGTTAAGCATTTTATAAAATTTTATAATTTGATTTCTTCAAACGCTGCATTTGTACATTTTATAAAATGATAAAGTGATGAAAACCTATTCGAAATATGCATATTGTATTCACAAAATATAAAACAAGTTACATTATTCACTTACAAGTTGACAATGTATAATACAATAAAAAACAAGCTTGTATGAATATGTGGATGTGTGTTTATAGTCAAGTGGCAAACTTGTGTTTATTTTTTTAAATACATATGTTATTTACTGTACTATTTAACTACATAATTATAACATACTTTCTTAAATGATTTAGTTTAATTAGACTGTCATGCTCGATATATGCAATCAAAGATAATCAATGCATTGTCTCATTGACAAAGCCATCAGTTTACCGAAAAATTGTTGAACTGTTGTAGATATAAAAGTATTGATGTTGTTGACCTTATTCAAAATGCTGTATTATATGTTGTATACAAAGGAAATAAAATATATCTATCTTCTATGCAAGATTGTGACTTTTCATTAATAAATACTGAAAAGTGGATCCCTTAGAAGCAACAAACATAAACAAGAGATAAAAGTAGCAAATTCGGTTTTATTGAATCTGTTCATGAGAGGTATGGAAAGTACAACACCTCTCACGCCTCCTAGCACCGGCTTAAGCGATATTCTTCTTTCGAGCCGCACATATTGGGCTTGATGATCCCAAAATTGAACCACATCTCAAGTAGAGTTAACTGAAACTTAGCATACCACTTACCCTGCATGAAGTTATTCACTTTACACACATAGGATCCAAATGGCCATTCTGCTGAAATGCTATTGCCTGCATGCACCCACATACAAAAGAATCCTACCATCAAGTCGCTAATAGCTAGGTTCAGGATCAACATATTAGTTGGTGTCCGCATACGTTTGTTTATAACAATAATCAAAACCACAGTACTGTTGCCTATAACATCAACGAGAAATGCACCGACGTAAAATGTCAACTTAAGGGCTATCTCCCAAACTGGAACTGGAACAGGTAACTCTATTGCCGTCCAATTTTGAAACACGTAGGGGTCATAATCTTCATTAGTGGGCACATCTTCTCCGGGTATGCAAACGGTTGCGCTGACCATACTTCAATTAGTTTTGTATCTAAACTATTGTTCTCTCTATTTTAAATAGTATATACGGTATTCTGTTGTTACTTTGTCTTAGCACTGTCAAAACCTCCTTCTTGTGTGTTCATCATGTACAATGGTATGTACGTGTATTATTGCTGTTACATTAAAACATTTCAATGTTTTTTGCTAAAATCCTTTGAATGTTTTTCGCAATGCTAGTACGGCTGTGATTTACAACTATGACTGTCCAAAATACACGTCAATTATGCCGTCTTCCTGCAACACTTACTTGATAATTAACCTTATCTAATGATATAAAATCCTTTTAGGACATTTGTTTTTATCCTGCAGTACCAAGTAATTGTTCTATACATATGCACGTGTTAAACAATTTTGAGAAAAAACAACACTCCTCTTTAAGAAGGTCCACTCAGAAAATTTTCAAAAAATCACTTTTGAGTATCCATTTTGCGAACAATTTAGAAATAATATGTATTATATTATCAGTTTCCCCTGAAGTAGTTTATTGTTTAAACGTGTTTAATGTTTACCGTTGGTTATGCCAATCCATTGTCATCGCTGTTTCAGAAACGATGACGTAGGCCAATACCTTGCAATCAGTTAAATTGATGATATTGCCTGTAACTATTATAGCGGCTCTTCAATTGTATCCTGCGCCATCATTCATACCTGTCAAAACAATCAAGCAATCAGGCTTAAAATGATTAGATAACAATTATCATTTGCCCAAGAGCAAGTAAAGCATTATTAATTTTCAAACTTCTATACACAGTTAGAATACAAACCAAATACATCTAGAGAAAAAAAGCCATCAAAATACGAAGCCGGTGTTTGCATAATAAAAAATATAATAAAAAAGAACTGACGTATTGGTGAATGCGAGCTTTTTAAATAATTAAATTGTTAAAATGTTTTAAACCCCGGCTATGGGTGGGCGTCGACACTGAAACCTCTGATTGATTTATCATATGTAAAATTTAGTTAATACTATATCAAATTTCAATAAAATATATAAGAACAATAGAGAATGTTAAAATAGCGTTTGATGTCCTGAATTTAAGTTACTAACCAGCGTATAATGATAAATCAGATGTTGCAGAGTCCATTAGAAAGAATATCGCCCATCGTCGACGCAAGTGTGTAGTTGACAACTCAGAAGATTTCATAAACACACAGAATTGCATGTTGATAACATACAATCAAAATAGCGTGCACTGATCACGTTTTTATGCCAAGTTATGGCGTAGACTATACAGCTGAATTCGTTAACGCATATAATGGAAGTAACTTTACACACGCATAGTATCGGCTTATTACGTACACATATTGTCTACCGATTATCTGTATTGTCCACCGATATTCTATGTATGGGGTTGACTACACAGGTAATCCTTTACGCACACTTGTTTATCTCTAACATCCCAGTAAATGTGCTTCAACAGTTTACGCACGTATGTTGTTGACTTACTAACTCTCAAATAATGTCCACCGTTTACGCACGTATGTTGTTGACTTACTAACTCCCAAATAGTGTCCATTAAACCAAGCATATGCATTTTAGAACAAAAACACTCTTTGAAAAATCCGGCAACAATTTGCTGGTTAAAATTGTTTATGCCTCATTACTAATATGTGTATATCTTTCATTCAGTCGTGATTTAAACAAATGTTTGGATCCCATAGGACGATAACATTAAATATGTGATAACAGAATATTTCATTGCATTTAGAGCAAAATCTAGTACACTATAGTTTGCAGTGATTAACTACTTATTGTTTTGGACGCATGTTTCTTCCATCAAAGGTTACATGGACTTTTTTCAGACACAGTTTACTAGCCAGTACCTAAATAAATTATATATCAGTGAAACAGGAAAGTTAGTGGTAAAAAAAAATAGATTTATTTTTAAAATTGATTGGAAATATAAAAGAAAATCACATTTGAAAGCCGTTTTGTTAGGACAATTTTTCAATGCAAATTTCTTCTCCTTTCAGAATTAGGAAAATGTATGTTGGCTGTAAAATATGTATTTCACATCCTATTTTAATACTTAATGTATGTTTATTTACCACTAAGATGTGTCCTTCCAGTATGCTTTTCAGTATATCACATACTACCACACATCTTAAACTGTTAACAAGATGCAGTTAATGTTCGATCTGAAGAAAAGGAGAGTTCAGTTGGTTAAACGGCCCAGGTACTATTGGTGGCATGTGATCGGTGTCATATAATTTATTTAGTTTTTTTATAGTTTTTTTAGACATTAATGCATGTCGTGCCCAGATCGTCTATTCCATTTAAGATTTTAATATAAAACGGTGTCGTAGATACCACGCGGACCCGAACTTCCTTTCAACTTGGAAATAGTTAATTCTTAAAACCATAGATACCCGTATTAACCTTTATACGGCTAACCCCACTTTACTTCCTCCTGGATCTAGTTTTTATGTTCGTTATTTACAATCGGGAATCCAAGAATGTCATAGCAAATGTGTTTATGTTCCTGCTGATAAAGCAGTTAATAGTTTAATTATTGTTTGACGCCTATATTATGCAAATGTTATTACCACGCGTATTACTCAGTGCACTACTTTCAAGGCTGTGGTAGACGAAAAGCAAGACAAACTTCCAACTATGTACCGGATACCTAAATTATACAAACAGCTTCATAAAGCCCGCTTTATTTCTAATTCTCCCACATGCAACCGTATCATAGTGGGTGAACACCCCACCTCTCCCCCCCCCACCCCACACACACACCCCCGTCCCCACACCAACCTAAATATATGTTGTGTGGTCAAATTAGGATAGGTCCACTACAAATAGCCGAGAAAAAAATGCTTTATATTTTGAATGTTTATATTAATAAATGTTGGAACGTCCATAAGTACTAATTATACAAATCGGCTGGGCGTCTGGAGGAAAAACTAATCAAGGCAATTTCGTTTTGTTTTCGGTATATGTTACAGTGATTCAAGCCACGTATAAATATCCTGAAGTTATGCAAATTGTTTTTCTAGAGCTTGTAGTCAAGTTGAGGACTATTATTCTTTATCTTTGTACAACTAACAATCTACTCCCATCAGGGTTACCGTTACCATAAACTTCAAAAAAAAACACTTTTCAAAATGATATTATCGAAACCCTTGCTTGTAAAATATAAAAGTGATTTAAGAAATCTTCTTCGAGAAGGACTATCACAACCTTACTTATATGGTGATGTGGCTTACAAAAGTCAGATCTTTGGTTATAATCACGTTCATATCTTTATGAAACATGTTCAAAATTTATCAAAAGACGTTATGACCCTATCATTTTGCAACGCTAAGCATGTTTAGTGGTTGGCCCATTTATATTTCGATTTCTATGCCTTTCTCTTTGATTTTGCAATGACCGGACAGATTGTGGTCTAGACGATAACGTCTACCTACCGCGTGAAAGGACGGTAGCGATTGATGTTTGTCTTAAATATTGCTGTCTTGTGCAATTAATGGTTTGTTCTCTTGTTTCTCTGCCTTCTGCACAGGCATTAAGTACATGCACTGTAACTTTTTTCGCATTTATTTTATATTTATATATATATTATCATTTATTTGTTTTACTTATATTGCCTATTAATGCTGCGTTGTTTGTTAGAGAATATAACCTGGTTTACACTGTCCCGTTTAATTGGGATGAAAATATTATAAGAGTGAAGATTGGTGCACCCTAGAGCCTGGTTAAAAATCCCAGCGGCCTTTTTGCCACTAAAATTTCCAAGGCGGTAGCCCGTTTGTGATGTCACATTCTTTGCTTATTTTTGACATTGTAAGTGTTGTGTATGTTAATGCGTGTTTTGGGTGACTGTGTCCTGTGAAAGCTACGTTGTATCGTTCGACATTTACACCTACTTTTACTTTGCATGTATCACGCAAAATGTCATTAAATTAGCTACAAGACCAACATAATGATAGGACACTTTTAGACAAACTTCAAACTTTCTGTATTCGTGCATACACTTTGACGAGTATTACAATTCAATATCAAACGTTGGTCACCATTACTATTACTGTTACTAAATTGTTTTAGTGCGTGTTGTTGGTTGACTGTGACCTGTGAAAGCTACATTTTCTGTTCGACTTTTATACCTACTTTCATTATTATTCAACTAGAGGCGACCGGGAAGAGTGAGTGATCATAACGTGGTCCCGCCTTAATTCCATTAAGCAATGGGAAAGCTTATATAACCAGGATTTTATAATGGATATTTCGACAATAAAACACTTTTAAAAACATTGTTACTGAAACAATGCAATAAACTGTTTACAATTACCTATGAAATGTTTTAATTTTAAACTAAATGTGGACGACTCGGTGGATGTTTCTTGTTTATTGTTAAATAGTTAATTTTATATTAATGTATATTCGGTTCATATTGTCGGCAGTTAAAATATCTACCAATATAAATGTATTTCAATCACAAAACTAGAATGTATTATTGCCTTGCCTTTAAGCACCATACCAATGGATTATTAATGATTTTTACAACACAACCAAGTCGATTCATCGAGATTTCTAGACAAATTATATTAATAATTAAATCGAATTAATCGTGTTTCCTAGTTTAATGCATTTGAACATTAAATATGCAACTGAAACAAATTATTATGGTTTGATTCATATTTGGTTTGACGACCACCAGTCTTCGCCTCCAACAATTAACACTTTATAAATTTACAACTAGTCCTTTTTTTTCAGTTCTTTCATAAGTTGGAGAATGACTTACTATGCTGTGAAGATGATTATATTGAAACGTCATCGATACTATCAAGGACAGTTATATATCTATTGTGTTTGACTGTCTCATGTAGCACACACTTTTATATCTGATGTATGTCTTTTTTTCATATGACTAGAAAGAAAGTAAGAAATTAAGGTAAGGTAAGTAGATATGTAAGTAAGTAATTTCCTTATTTATAGACAGCGTCTCAATAGGCATAGCATTTCGGCCTTCTTAATAACGTATTTACAAATTTGAAACAACATGTAAAGCAAGTTATCAAATAGCGAAATTAGGACAAATATTTATCAAATCATAATGCGAACTTTTTAAACACTATTCAAATTTAAGTGACTAAAACATAGTTTACATCACAACTCTTTTTTTTTCTTTTTTTTTGAATTTAAAATACAATTATAAAAAAAATACTAATAATATTCTGCATTAATATTCTTTTGCGTAGATTATGCTATATATATGTAGTTCGTCTGAAAGTTATCTATCTGTTCGTGGTTACTCGCAAATATTATCTCCATAAATATTATTTTGCTTTGCGAATGTGCATCTCTTATAGAAGTCCCACATTTCAAAAATTGCAGTTGTAAATTCAAGATAAATATTTTGATGACTAATGTTTGATACCAATTGAATTGATAAAGTGTTTAACACATTTGAAACACACACAGCTAGCTCTCAACTGAATATCGGGAGCCTAAAGATGTCCTACATCAAGATCAGTCGACGAACCATTTAACGAGCGAAGGATGGTGCAAGCTGGAACTTAAAATGAATATTGAAAACCTAGAGAGAAAAGAAAAGAGTATACTGTGAAAATCCTAGCGGCAGCACGGTTGACATTTCGTATCTAAAGTTAGCTTTATCTTGATAAAGATTTGCGTGAATGTTTTGTTGCAACTAACAGGTGTTAATATAAACACATCGCTTGTTATTGACATGAATGCCATTTCTTTATATTTACTTCTTTTTCTTTGCTTCCATGGGTTTTGCGCACAATATGACCTACTTATGTGTTAATTCATTCATTCATTCATTCATTCATTCATTCATTCATATTCATTCATTCATTCATTCATTCATTCATTCATTCATTCATTCATTCATTCATTACATGAGACATTAAAACACCATTAATTATTCACTGACTGACTGACTGGCTGGCTGGCTGGCTGGCTGGCTCGCTCGCTCACTCACTCACTCACTCACTCACTCATTCACTCACTGATACACTCACTGAATGACTGACTCACTGACTCACCGACTCAATGACTGACTCACTCACTCACTCACTCACTCACTCACTCACTCATTCACTGACAGACTGACTGACTCACTCACTCACTGACTCACTCACTCACTCACTCACTCACTCACTCAATCATTCATGCATTCATTCATCTATTACATTGGGCTTTATGACGACTGCGTTATAAACACGTTTGCTTGTTTTGTTTGTATTGTGTTTTACGTCATTTTCAACACATGTAAGGTTATAGATGACGCTCGATTTTTAGCATGGTGAACTTGTTCACCAAGGTTTAGTAACCGTGTTTTTTTCACGAATCCTAACTACAGCCTCACTGATGAATCGACGCATTGCCTGAAAAAGAAGACCCATATTTTAA
Source organism: Cyrtodaria siliqua (assembly GCA_037043455.1). Classification (NCBI taxonomy): domain Eukaryota; kingdom Metazoa; phylum Mollusca; class Bivalvia; order Adapedonta; family Hiatellidae; genus Cyrtodaria; species Cyrtodaria siliqua. The sequence continues at coordinate 60,363 of JAWPHD010012025.1, forward strand.
CAGGTGTTTCTTCTTTTCTAGTGCGGATACAAATAAAGGTATTGTCATTCAGAAATTTCAAATAATTTCCTCGATACATTGTTTAAGTTATATATTGTTTATGTAGCTATTTCATCTATTGCTGTGCGTTCTATAAATAGATCAATCATCATCATCACGTGATATTGCGTAAAATGTATTCATACGCTGTATTGCTCTCCTAGGATAGTGTATTGAGATTTGTAACCAGTTAATTTTATAATTTATTTCTCTTGCAACACCATCAAACGTATATCTCCCATCTTTCTTGGATTTATATATTTAAGAAATATACATGGCCTTTATAGTCTTCATATAATATTTAATAGGTTTGTTCAGTAATGGTTATCGCATAAGCTACTATCCTTTGTAAAAAAGTTGTTGCTGCCCATTCTCCGGAATAAGATTGTTAGCTTACTTTGTAATACGCTGTGTAATATTCTTAAGTTTTTACTTCCCTTGCTATGAAGTTAAAATGACTGATTTGGTTGTAAAATAATCCTGAATACTTGTGCTAATCGTGTCGGCGAGACCCAATGCAAATCAATAATATCTGACTGGGTATATATGACGTCATTTGATCCCGAGTGACTATTTTTAGACTTCGGGTCTATTCGGACACTCCGGTTTTAGAATAAGTCCCTTATTTGTAAAGGATTGATAGCTCAGTCGGGAGAGCAGCAGTCCCAGAAAACTATAAAGCGAGCGGGAAGGGTTCGAATCTGAGCAGTACCCAATTCTTTTATTCTAATTATATTTTTTTTATGTAAAAGTTTGTTTAATTCATACCCAATGGTCTTAAAAGGGGTACATCAGGATTTTTCTAGAAACATCTTAAATTATAAATTTGTTCCAGTTAACGATATAAAACACAACCAATCAAATTGTGAAGCTAGAACCATTTTGTTAATGTCTACAATTTCAGAACACCATATAGCTAGAGTGGAATCGCACGTAATATGCTGAAATTAAACCTGGTGCGTCACCTAGGATAGCACGTATTACTGTGCAGAATGAATTTCTTTGCAAATAAAAGATTTTGTAGGCTCATTATGTTTTGGTCATGTAGAATATACAAATATTAATATTTGTCAATTTTAATTCGAACACCTGAACCCCCATAAAAAGCTTGATGTACTCCCTTTAAGACTTAAGTCGGAAAACAAATTGTGTGTGTGTGTGTGTGTGTGTGTGTGTGTGTGTGGAGAGTGGGTGGATTTTTTAAAAGATTTTTACGACTTTTATCTATGCGTCAATTTGGTTTATGTAGATGTAGAACTCATCTGTTTTGAAACAAACTCGTAGAACCACAGTCCTGCCGCGCGTTATTGAGTAGCTGTCAAGCATTCGTCAATGTGCAAACGTGGAACAAGCGGGACTCGAACGTATGACTGTAGCATTGAGAGATACATTACACAAACAAGAGTAGATCTAAACACAAATATGTTACCTTTTATTACAATTTTCAAATTACATGCAAAACTGATTGAATTATATTCTGTTAAGGTCAAAACACAAATATGTTTAAAAACAAAACAAAGCAGCAAAAAAACGAAGGGATAAAAAGTTGATGTGTCGGGGGTGAAAACGGCGATTCGGTTGGGTGACAGGAAACAAAACACTTTCTTGTTTAGGTCTAAGGTAGTAAACGGAATTTACCGTGACTTTGGTGATTATTGTCAACAAACGATTTGTCGAAAATCCACGTAAAAATTACAAAAAGGATATGAATCGTGAAATTCTCAGTAACATAGCTACCTATTAGGCCAAAAGGCCCGGGCCTTCACATCATGTTCACATACATGGTTGAAAAATATAACAACGAAATAATTGTGTATGAACATCATGTTCACTCCGAGTTGTGAGATTAAAGCACAACGGTATCCCAAGAACAGTGGTACTCCGAGTTGTGAGAATGAACTACAACGGTATCCCGAGACCAGTGGTATTCCGAGTTGTGAGAATAAATAACAACGGTACCCCGAGACCAGGGATACTCCGAGTTGTGAGATTTAAATCAAATGAGCACAAAGATTTATAAGTTATGTTTCGTATATGTGTAGTCTGTATGTCTCTCTACAAGTTGTATGTAAAACATATGTTCTTTTAGTTGAAGGTCACACTTTTTGGAACAAGGAAATTTCAGGGAGAATGTGTCACTTTACAGTGATATTCCATGTTTAAATTTGTATATTATAAATATTTGTGCAGCGGGGGATATGGCTGTCTTTCAGACTACACTCGTGTTCATTTGATTTTAATCATACTTGCATAGTATGTCGATATAAATGCAAGGTTGTTTCCTATTTTAATTCATCTTAGTTGGTCAAAGGGTCTATGAATTACCTCCCATTGAATTGGCAAAATTAGCTGTCTGGACCTTTTTGACGCTATATTCATTTCTAATGACTCAAACTTTGACAGGTGATGACAGGTGATGTTTTTAGATACACTTTAACGCCTGTGAAGATATGGTTCAGATATGATGAAACGTTTCGGAGATTAATTTTCATTATAACCAATCATTCCTTTCGTTCCTTTCTTTATTCCTGTATATACCTTAACTTATCTTGTTTTAATCGCTTACTTCCAGATACATTAAACAATGCATTGTTGTATTATTACACGCAATGATGTATTATTATTAAGAAGAGTTGACACATGTTCAGTCCATCCATGTCATGCGCGATTGCAAAAAAAACTTCCATTACATGGATGAATAAATCATAGTTCACCATGCTCTCAGTACCTTTGGTACTTTGATTTGTGGTGGAGGCAGACCACCTACTTTTCCTGGGTCGAACCAGTACTGTACACCTTCCGCCGTCCGTAAAAATCGATACTTCCTCACTTAAAAGTCAAGCTCGTTAGCCATTCGGCCAAGGAGACGATTCATTTTATTTGATATGAATGGAGTTTTACATCATTTTACATGATTTTAGTACTTACTTTTGAAATTAAACAATTTGTTTGACTGCATGTATGTAAATAATTATATATTACAAAACACCAATGAGGGTGAAAGTGGAATACACTTCCTTCGGATTTATTCCTAGGGTTCTTTAATGTGCTCAGATGATACACGGGACCGAGCAGTTACATCCCCATCAAAGGCACGAAATTAGAATGAAATTATTAAACAAGTTTAACGGGCAGAATGAAGTCGGAGTTTAGCCGAATTGGAATTTAACGGCACGCCACCACACAAAAAGGTTATATGGCCCAACAAAAATGAACAGGTCCGCTCTCCATTTACTTCTGGATAAAACATATGCAGAATGGTCAGATAAAGTTCTCATCTGCAGAACCGCAGAGCTGAATTGCAGTTGTTGCACATTCTATTGTAAACACTCCACCTTGCACTGGAACCACGATCATTTTGTTCTGCCACCACTCAAGTAGCACATGAAACAATACAGGGATGACAATTACGAATTTTAATGAAGATGTTAAAAATGACACAATGAACATGACTTTTGGGGAATTTTACCCCGTTTATACATGAACGTTATCAACAAATAATTACTGACATAAAGTTGCGGTGGCCGATTGGTTAGCATCTTTGCAACTCTTTCAAAAGGTTTCGTGTTCGAATCACAGTGCGGTCACATCTCAGATTTTTAAAACATGCTCTCGCAGTAGTTTACTCGTGCAAGGTATTTTGAAACTAAGCCTTCTTTTAAGTGGAGTGTAAAGCCGTCGGTCGTCGATCCCTTTAAAGGGACAGCCATACCTCGTTCACGTTAAAGATATCGCTAAACTTTTGTGTTTTCACAACCGTAAATCTAAGCCTTATCTCTGTGTCGTGGTTTCATTTGTCCCCAATAAATGTGTTTAAAGTAAACAAAGAAAAAAAGGAAGAAAGACAGAAAGTGTAACATGAAGTGTAATGAACACGACATTAGCAATAGACATTAAAATCTATTTATAGTAACATACTCTCGACTTCTGTCTGTTACAAACAAACAAAACATTTATTGAAACTTCTGTCATATTAACGCGACCTTTTGCTTTCCGAGGTCAATCTTGCCGCCGCTAGGAGTTTCCCTGTATGTTGACAATGCACTTAAAAGATATGTTGAGGTGATGCATATAGAAAAAGAGGACACGTTAAAACCGGCGAATATCGAAAGTTGCGTTGACAACAAAAGATGAAGACATCATAAACCTAGGTGTAGGTTAAATATATTGAACAAGAGATGTGGAGCAGAAAAAGAAAATGGTCAGAGAATGAAGGAAAGCATGAACATCATATCCCTCAAATGAAATATTTGAAAAGAAAGTGAAACGGGAAAATATTCTCAACTATGGTCTAAAGTGATAATTACGCCAATTCCAAGATCAGGTTATACCTCCGCCAGAGAATTCAAATTTGATACAGAGGGATAATAACACTTGTCCCAATAATCTGCAAACTATACTGTGTCGTTATGAAGTGAAAAGAAAACATTATGTGATGGGTAACTTGGTTTGAGAACTGAAAGAAGCACAAGTGACCAGGGTATGATCCTAACAAACATAACTGAAACCAGAAAGAAAAAACAACATCTGCCAGTTTGATGTATCTTAAAATAGCTTATGATTTCATCTAATTAGTATATATCACTATTTTTTGCTAAGCTTATTTCAGCTGGAGTAAAAGGCAAACGTGTATAGCAATTAAATCTAATGTGAAATGTTAAACATTGTGTTTAGGTAACAGATAAGTTCAATGTTAAATCTGGGCTAAAACAGGGATGTGTTTTACCTCTTTTACCTTTTAACTTCTATATCAATTATGTATCTGAAATCAAACTGTGTAACATGTTGCCAAATCAGATGGTTCAACCATCACATTTTGAAAAGAGCATTTTCTGTAGATAACGTTTTTCCATGATAGCAATCTGGAACAGGTAGCTTATACATTTTATTCGGACAATAATAGGTGTATCCCATCTTTTGACATTATGTTTATTTGATAATTATAAAGGTACTTTTAAAATATGAAATTACGTTTATAATTCATATTACTCTAAAACAGAATAAATAGGCCTTGTTTCAGCAATGATTTCTGCTTAAAATCACTGTTGTGCTTACAAATGGAATTCATTTAAATTACCCACCCACTATTGACACATTTGCGTATGTATTTAGTTTAGTCAATATTGTTTACATTATGTGTATAGTATTGTAAGAATCAGTAATTCACAACCTTTCTACGATGATTTAAATATTATATTATGGTTGGGGATTGTTTTGATAGATTAATGAAATTATGTATTATGCAACGTTCATGCATTTGCTTGCTTGTATTAGTTCAGCAAGCCTGAAACGGAGATAACATCGAACGGAAAGTGTAACCGTTTTCTCAAAATAATTGCAACATCACTATTATTTAAGTTTTCTGATATATGCATACGTTGCAAAAAAGACACAAACAGTCCAACGGATTCTATATAAGGGAAATATGAGTGTCTCCGCTTTTTACAACATTAGTCCATTTTAGGGGTATGCGTTATTTCAATACTTATTAAAATTAAGACATTTTGATTATGTATTACACATAAAGAATTAACAGTTAACCTTGCAAACACAGAATCCAAATAGATGTTTTAATCCACCAATCTCTGTTTAAAGCTAGATACAAAATGTTGATGGTTCACCCTTAAAGGATCATATCATAATACATAAAGCCATAAATATTAAGCAGACATTTTACATTGGATCACTAAGTGTTTAAACCACTTTTACAATCAGATAATGAAGATTTATATATACATGATAAAATTATATTTTCTGCTGTAACTAATTTCAACCAATATATAACTATTCTAGTATATCTCGTGATAAATAATAGATAACGCCCCCAATTCACCGTAAACTCCAGCATTAATCGTTGTCAGTTTTACTCCTAAAATGTTTTTACAAATCTTGAGATGAATTCTCTCTGTCTCCTTCGATTTTGTGAAACCCCCCACTTCACAGTCTTAATTAAGTATTGATGAAACAAAAGCATCAAATAATTGAAGGGATGTTTTTGGTTTTGCTTCGGGCCGAGGTCAACTTTTACCCCAGTATCATCATTTAAACACACTTGGTAGAGTACCAGAAGCTAATGCTACATGCAAAATAACATTTTTAAAGGCTTTTCCGTATAACGCAATGTAATAATGTTACCCAAAGGGAAGTCCCAAACTTGATTCAATGGTCACCATTTGAAAACAAAAGTAGAGTACAATACAATCCTGTGCTACATGCGAAGTATAAGACGTCTTGCTCTTGAAGTTTCAGAGAAAAATAGTTTTTATAGACATTTCTATATAACTCTATGTAAAACTGACACACCGGAGCGGGTCAAATTTGACCCCAGGGTTACCATTGGAACATACTTGGTAGAGAACCATACGTTTACGCTGCATGCAAAATATAAGACGTTTAGCTCTTGTAGTTTCAGAGAAGATTGTTTCTATAGATGTTTCTATATAACTGAATGTGAATATGTGACCGCTGGGGTTGGGCTAAATATGACCCCATAGTCACCATTTTAACACCTTTGGTAGAGGGCCATAAACATATACTACATGCAACATATTAGACGTCTATCTCTTGTAGTTTCAGAAAAGATTTTTGAAAGAATATCTTCCTATAATAGCTTATGCCTAAATTGGCTGTCGTCCCAGTGTGTTTTTTTTAATATTTTGCAATCGGAATCAAAATAAAATTTTAAAATCCGAAACATTTCTGAATAGCTCTGAACCACTGATGTTCAAAGGGGACTTAATGCAGACTATTGTATTTGATGATAGCTTAAGTTGTCTCAAATAGTATAAACATTAACAAACATAAGGACTTTGCCAGTCTTATGCCATATGCAAAATATTAGAAGTTTAACAATTACTGTTTCATAAAAAACGATTTTTTTATTAAAGAAACCTGATTTTTATTTAAAACTCATACTCTAATAGCAGGAACCAGCTACCTTGTTTGCACTGCTATCATGGATTTTTTGTTTTTGCTGAATGTACTCAATAGCATGGTACCAGTAAGAATTTGCCACCTGAGTTGGTAGCGAAATATTGTCTGGCTTATGGATATGATGTTGTCATGTTAACAGAAAAAGAACGAGATATGCAACCCATACTTAAATGTTACATCTGAATGGTGTTTAAATAACATGTTAAATGTAAACTTGGATAAGTCGAACTTTACGCGTTTTAGAAACCAATAGTATTGGTAACGTATGTATTCTGTTGTAATGCCAATACTCTGAGCATAGATGGTAAAAAAGGTATTTTGTTGACAGTGCACTAACACAATAATGCTACTGCTAAGTCGGCAGTAAATTTTGAAAACGTTTTAACAAGTTCAATAAAGATGGTATGAAAGAGATTATGAATAAGGATCTTACGAAGTTTGTAAATCACATTACCATAGAAGTCAGATTGCGATAGTCCTTGTCGCAGAAGAGTTCTTTTTTTTATATATATTTTGTAGTACGGAAAAAACTAATGGATGTAGATACATGAGCCTGACGTAATACTTGGCCATTACATAAGTATATCATTTAACGTCTGTATATTTTTGGTATAATTAAAAACAGTATTGGCTTCCGGTTTATTTCCGCAGACTCGGTATTTCCGCTTTAATGAACTCCATTTGTCTTTTGTGTACAGTAGGTCGACGTTATAATATAAACTGGACATTTGAAACCATTGTAATCGTGATAAAACCGTTGGCAAGAAGTTTTTTTGGGCGAAAGGTAAATACGGCATTTAAGTGTTTGTAGGTTTTAGTAGGTCACGCTTCACGGGGCTGTTCACAAGTTCATGTGAATATGGCTGTGTGCAGAGTATCAACGTGTGCATATCGACGTCATTTTCATCGAGCATTTTAAACTTATTGCATACATGTTCGTGGAAAAGTTCGTGACGGAAGTTAGGTACGGGTTTATGTTGTAAATGATGAGTTGTAATGTATTGGATAGAGCTAGTTGAAAGTAGGTCACAGGCGTACAACTGAATATAATTTTGGAGACGCTCGGCACACTGAGTACCAGCTCACATTAATTGAGCTGCTCAGTCTCACTTCGACTCGTCCCACAGTACCGTAAATTGCCCATTACCAGCTAAGTAACCCCACGCCAGAGTATAGATACAGTGAACGACTCATGCAACTGCATGGTCAGTATTTTATTTGAGCAAGTGTTGGTCCCAAAATTACCCTAGATGAAATGGACAGATAGGCCTTTATTACGCTATTAAACTGTAGTAACTTCCCATTGATCGGGCCACCGTGAAATCGAAGGCAAAAAATATCAACATATCAGCCTATTCGTATACAATACTTGAACGTTTGTGTGTCAATTTAGGATTTACTAGCGAACGCGAAACTGGGAACCAGTCAAAACTGAACCATATCTACTTCCGATACGGAAGTAAATGTATGAAGTTTTGAATATGAGAAAGTTCAACCGTTTATTAAACAACAAATGAATGGAATAAAACAATACAGACTTATATCCTTCGCATTTACTGAAAAATACTTAAGATAAATCATTAATTTCAGGTGGGGAGGAGGCCTGTCACAATAAATTGCGTCTTTTGATTACAGATGGTCCCACGCAGAACTTGCACTTTCCGCTTAACCCCGCTGAAAAACTGGATGATAGCGTGAAAGTCCGCCCTTTTAAGCGACTTTGTTTTTTCGTCCACCGCGGACATACTAATCGTGGTCGGTCAATTGTGTCATCGCGGAATCGCGGAGGGTAATAAGGTGAAAACCCGCGCATCACCGCGTTTTTTTTCCAGGTTGTTTTAATAATAAATTATAATCTAGAAAATGTTTGTGCATGTTTATGTGAATTACATACATGTACATTACATGCATCTGAAGAGTTGTGTTTAGTATAATTTGTACACATAGACTTTTAAAGCACATCTAGAATATACACTGTGTATCCCTTTTATGTTTCTGGAACTCGGCATTGAAGCCTACTGATGAGGGAGATCGGTAGCCGTCAATTCCGTTTAATCTTACTGTTATATTTATGTCCATTTTTATTCCAAAACACATAGATCTACAATTTCGATTTAGAACGCGCCTTACACTGATTGACATCGTACATGTACATCGTTGACGCTGGGAACTGCAGTCCTGTGTTGTGTTTATTTATTCTTTACACGCACGTTATCGATGTTTGGAAGATGACACACATTTTGCTTTGTTTACGTTTATGCGTTGGGCGAGGAATATAGAAAGATAGAAACACAAGGATTTTAGAGTTTGTTTATAAGTCATTTATAGCGTGCCAACAAAATCAAAAGAACTTGCTTTCATGTACATGTATGCATTTTTATTGACAATATACGACAATCTTGTCGTTATAATGTTACAACGTGCATAATCAACTACACTTAAACGCCGGTGTAATAGACTCCCAATGCATGTTCATTTTCTAGACGAAAATATTGTGTATATAGTACATTAGTCTAATTAAAGCAGAGTCTCAATGACCAGTACATGAAAAATGCTTATTAATAAATGCAGACAATTCTCAAGTTTTTGCGTCTGTGTGATCAAGATCGATTCAGAACGTTTCGGCACCAAACCATTTCGACACCTAGACGAATCGGCACGTAAACGTTTCGGCATCTATTTTAGTTTCGTCTCGTTTCGGCGCCCATTTATATTTGAGTATTATAATGAAGTAAAGAAGTAAAGAAATTAGATATTTTCTATAAGATCCCTTGTAATTCATTTAAAATGCAAAGTTGATTGCCTTAATGGCAACTCCGAAGCGGTTTTGATCCTGAATACAACTAAAACATGAACATAAATAGGGCCCATATGATAATCAACTGTAAAATTTAAGTTGATATGACTTTTATATTATATTCGAATATGGTCACTGAAATACCCTTTGTAATAGCTCATGTGTAAATCGTTTAATCGAAAATACTTGAATGTGTTCCCTTGAACATGTATAATAATGTATACCTAAGACCAAATAAAAAGTATCTGTATTCTACACTTTTGTTGTTCAGGCTTGAACATACTTTTACAACGATATCAGAATTTTGGAGTTTTCCGGTTTTTTAACATTACACAATCAAAACAAAGTGTGAACATGTCAAAAAGCAAACAGACAATGAAGGAACGTTATTTATCACAGTTCTGACGGCATACTAAAACATGCTGATTTAAAGAAACTTAGGTCAAACAAAACTTATGAAAACAGTAATATTGAATAAAGCCCTCATAGTAATTATATCATTAACATCGAATGAGTTTTGAAATTTAGAAGACAACAATTATGTTATGATCCTATTGTTTGTTCTTCTTTTGAATAGCCAAAAGAAACCATATACATATGCACGCCGTTTCTTTAATAAAAGTATATATCTGGTAAGTATTATATAAAAGATATACACAAAGTCTACATGCATTTTTATTCAAGAATACATTATTGTACATGTATATTTGTATAAAATGATTATTGTTTGCTTTTATGGTGTTTTACGTCGTTTTCAACATGTGAGGTTATATATGACGGTCGATTTTTTGTGTGGTGGGGGCAGACCACCCACTTTTCCTGGGTAGAACCAGTACTGTCCACCTCCCGCCATCAGTAAGAATCGGATTAATCTTCGCCATTCCTCTCCCTTTCTACGGCTCTGAAAAAAATAAATGAATAGCCAATACATCATTTAATTAAATGATTTCCTCTTTATTTTAAACGTACTACTTATCATCGTCATAATTATATAGAGTTGGAAACTGTGTATAAAACAGTGAGTGGGTCAGTCTATTATAAACTCTTTGATGTTGGCGGCATTTTTGGATCACTCTATGACGTAATTTAAAGGCCTACGTGACAAGTAGCAGGTGTTGAATTTTCCCCATTTAGGAGAGTACTCAATTGAATGGTTTTATAAATTAGATGTTTTGATTATGTTTGCCATCTTTGTGTTTTGTTTTGCACTATGCTTTTTCAAGTTTTGTGCAATTAGATTTCCGTGTGTCCCTTTAATTCAGCTTCTGAATGTGTACTCGCTATTCAATACAACGCACCTAGCAACAGAGTGGAAATGTACCTCGCTTGATTGCGTGTGTTTGTATTATTTTATTTGGATTATTATTAAATGATTTCTAAACAGGTGCATGCACACACAGAACATGTTGTTCATTAAATGTGCACAAATGAAAAAAAACTGCAAAGTGTCGATCTGCTGAGTTTTCTTCATTAAACTTTCAATATATACTCATCATGACAACATCGACATGACCATACTAAAATATAAAGTTCAAGGTCACACTGAAGGCCATTATATGGGTTAAATATGTCGCCGGGGTAGCTCTTTACTTATTCGGGATTCCCAACCTTTATATGTACTTGTGGATTTTCGTCGGGATATATTTAATGACAATTCGACACTCTGCAATAGATGTTGTAAATATGCTTTCATAAATAATAAGAATAAAGTACATGTATGTGAAATACATATATACGTTATGCCAACAATTTCCAATCATCAAGTGTGTTTGTTTACATATACAATAAAATGGCCGATGGTCTTTTCCACAACAAAGGGTTTTACAATGAACATATTTAAACCAAGTTAAATCAACAATTCCTAATAACATGTTAATGCATATTATGAAATACTATTCATTAATAGTTTACAATGTATTACCTGCAATAGATGTTGTAAATATGCTTTAATAAAATAAATAATAATAAATAATAAGAATAAAGTATGTGAAATACATATATACGTTAAGCCAACAATTTCCAATCATCAAGTGTGTAGATCGCAAGTTGTTACGCATGTACGAAAGCATATAATTTACATAACACAGGATTATTACAGGTAAGGTATATGCAACGTGCGATTAAGGTGTTTATTTTGTCATTAATTTACGGTTGAATTTATTCTGTACTTGAAACCAATTCATTTTGTGTATTGCCTGTTTAGCACTGCAGTCACTTAGGGATCATTTTGTCCATCACAGTTTAATCTGCAACCGAACATTGGCAATAATAACTCGAAAAGTATTTGGCCTATGTTTATACAACTTCACACACATCTTCATCTCACCTCAAGAAATGTGTTAAACATGACCTATAACTTACTGACTTTCATTCTGACAGAGTTATGCCTCTTTTTATAGTTTGATTGTACATGCTGAAATAAGCACAAGGCAAGTGATTCAAGTGTTCTGTGGAACATCCTTCTAGTTTTGTATCAATTGATTTCATAAGTTACCTTTACAGCCCGACTCGAGGGCAATTACTAGTGTTTCTAACTTTCTAACTCTTGCGTTTACATGTTCTAGTAAACTGTGAAACAGATCCAATATTTGATTTTCAGACGTTTAATGCAGTAAATCACAAGTTTCTGTTTGTGTTTAGCTCTGCTGATCAAAGATCACCAGAGCTTTACCGTGGTGCGGTGTCCGTCCATAAACTTTTTTTGTAGCGACTACTCCTCTGAAACAACTGGATGGATTTTCATGAAACTTTACTGGAATGTAGCCCATGATGTCTAGTTCATCCAAAATTCACATTGATGTAAAATCCAAGAAGGCCGCCAAAGCTAAAAATAGATTTTTTAAAAAATAAGTTTGTAGACTAATTTGTAGCAACTACTTCTTGAAAACTATAAGTGATATTGATATGGGACTTTTTTTATAATGATCAGCATGACATAATGTTGGTGACAGACCCTTGTTGAAAATTATTTTGATTTGACGTTAAACATGGCTGTCAGCCGTCATCTTTGTTTACAAAAGTTATATAGTAAAATCTTGTAGCGACTACTTCTCTAAAACTTCTTGAAGGATTGTCATGAAACTTAACCGAAATGTTGCTCTTCATGTCTAGTTGATCCTTTCTAAATTTAAGGTTGCCGTAATGTCAAGATGGTCGCCATGGCTAAAGAAACTTGTAGCGACTACTTTTTAAAAACTATAAGTGATATTGAATCAGATATGGAACATTTCCTAAAATGACCAGCATGACATGATGTTGGTCCTTGTTGAAAATTATTTTGATTCGACATTAAGCTTGGCAGCCAGCGCCAATCTTTGTTTACATAGAGTTATATAGTAAACATTTATAGCGACTACTCCTCTGATACTACTTGACAGATTTTCATAAAACTTCACATGAATGCTAATCTAGCTATCAGCTCCTATCAGTAGGGATTCGGGGTCATTGACCTTTGTTGTTGTCCGTTTTCAATTCATAATCCAAGCCTTCCTTCTCTTTGCCAGATGCATTTTCAAGGCGGCACTCACAACAGCCTTAATGGAGGTTAACAAGATTTCATCAACATGTGCAAATCATTGAAAGGAAGCACTGGATTGTTATTCAGGTCGGTTGGTCAAAGTTCAAGGTTGCTGTTAATTTAAATAAAAAACTTTTTTTCTCAATATGTTTATTTTCCCTTGAGGGCTGTCTTATGAAATTCGGCAGGATTAAGGAGTATCCATTGTTTTAAGATGGGTGGTTACACCTATAGGGGACTTGTAATTCGCTGAATTTGCTTGTTTTCACTGGTTTCTTTTTAATGAAGTGTTGGAATTAATTTATAAACATAACCCGCACCTTCATCTGGCAGATTTAAAGGACATGCTTTAAGAGTTAAGATCGGTGCCCAGAATGGATTACGTAAATATATATTATTTGAAGTAAAATAAGTTTAATCTAAATTTAAGTTGGCTGATTAATTCTGTGTACGCTCTGTGCTGTTGGGAACATCTCTGTAGTGCATGCTTTTCTTTCGAGAAAAGAGATCCTTGTTCGAGTCCTGGCGGGGAACCTGGCACACTTACTGAGCTGTACAAACTTCGTTCTGGGATAACCACAACTTTAAAATAAATAAATATGATAAAAAATTTCATTACACAATTATTCTTAGTGTTAAAAAGTCATTCCATAATATGTATATGCGCTTCCATAAAAGCGAAGCGGCTATACGTAGTGTTACCCTTATCGTGAAATATCAAAATGTTTGCTACTGTATATAATACATTCATCCAAACTGGCATTTTGAAATCAGACAAAATCAAAAGACAAAAAACAATTAAACTATATTGCTTTGAATACTATTATTATATAACTTCATTGTTTTACTTATATAGTACTTAAGTCGGAAAACACAGATTTTGTCACCTCCCCAATTTTGGAGATGTGTCACTTGACTGATAATCGATCGATCAAATTCTTGCTAATATCTGATGCTAATAATATCATCCTTTCACTGCCTTTCAAACATGTCCGTACTCCCATGCTATAATACATGTATTATAGCTTTTCTTGTTTAAACGTAGATCAGGGTTACGATAGTAAAATTATGCAAAGGTTTTTCGAAGTTTATGGTAACGGTAGCCCTGTTGGAGTAGCTCTTAGTTAAATATTATAAATATTAAAGTCCTTAACACGACTTTTTTAAAACACGCTCTAGACAAATGAATAAGTTGAGACAAATAGATCTTATAAGAAGTAGCTCGGGAACATCTCATCCAAGGGGGGACAAATTAAAATATCAAAATTAAAATCATCTCTTGTCATAAAGTTAAAATGGTGAAATAATTAGTAAAATTAGTAAGAAAAGAAGTGACAGTATCAAAAATGTTAGCTTTGTTGAACTGAAGTTCTTTAGGATAGATAATATTAACTATAGTAGAAAAGAAATATGTTTCAAAATGTAATGTCATCCAGATACCGAGAGGTGTCATTAAAGGTTTCAATAACATACGTCATACCACCAATTTGTCTATATACGGTAGTTCCATATCTGACAAAACTATTATCTAATAGGAAAATGAGTTCTTCACAAACATCTTGGCAAGTCCACATACTAGTGTAAGTGGCTAAACTGACGCTAGTAAAAATCGCTTTAAATTGTTATAGGACAAAAATGTAGTTTTTGTTCTCGAAAGTGTTTTTAATGAGAAAATTAAGTTTGTCTTTGATAAGGTGTTGTGGTAAGGTAGTATATAGTGTTGAAAAGTCATAAGTTCCTATAGATAAAACTTGCCGTTTATTGCAGATTGTATGAAGAATGTTTCCTGAATTAATAAATTGACCAAAATAAAGACTTGTCATAAGCTTTAGCACAATATTCTTTGACGTGATCTTTACAATCTCTAAACGAAAATGATAAATTGTTAAATGAGCAGAAACTATTTTGTTTTCATTTTAAGGTCATAGTGACTTTAACCTATGACATATGGACACAAAACTTATTAGGAATCTAC
Organism: Cyrtodaria siliqua; assembly: GCA_037043455.1. NCBI lineage: Eukaryota > Metazoa > Mollusca > Bivalvia > Adapedonta > Hiatellidae > Cyrtodaria > Cyrtodaria siliqua. The sequence goes on from JAWPHD010012025.1 coordinate 75,624, forward strand.
CTCTCATTTCAAACATAAGTAAATAAAAAAAATGAATTGTATCCGTGCATCGTTCCGTTTAAATCGGTCAGATTTAAACAGCTTTCTTTAAAATGTCAAGGTGGCCTCGACCTTTGCCCCTATTAACTTTAACATTAATAAGGCTCTACGACTACCAAAAAATAAATATAAATAAATTATAAAAACAATCCATGCAGCTGTTCTGTTTAAAATGAGCGGAAACCAATTTCCCCGTCCACCCGACCGACCGCGAGACTACCCCTCACCTGCTTCCCCACCACCACATCCCACCCCGCCACCACGCCGTTTGGGAAGATAATACGTCCCCATTGTCAAAACGCGAGTATGATAAATGGGAGTGTTACAACAAAACCGTTATTTTTTTTATAAATAGACAAATGAATACAAATGTATAGAATTTAAACTAATAAAGATGGCGTGTTTATAATGACCCCCGTAGAAATATTTCTTTTTCCTTTCAGTATATTTATATATAGGGAGACATTTTTTGCGAACAACCAATGACGGACAACCTTCGTGTACACCATAACACACTTGTGAGGCACAATTAACATATACAACGCATACATACAGTTATAGCTCATATGAGTGGGATCCAATTTAAGCATTCAACCACCCACAGCTATCTTAAGACAGTGACAATGAAATTGCCGGATCTTGGGGATACTGTGAATTCAGTAAATATATTAAAGGGAGATAATTTGAACTCACTACGGCAACTTTCGCCGGATCTTGGGGATCTTGGGGATACTATGTATTCAGTAAATATAGCAAACGGGGATAATATGAACTCACTACTATGTATATACGTATATATATCAGATTTCACCAGGGCAACTCTTAATAAGCTAATAAGATTATGTGTAGTTGACACTAACCCTCCAAATAACGGCAAAATTGCAAAATCGTTCATCAATTAAAGGGTTTTGAAATACCCGTAATTGAATATGCGTAAAATGTGTAATGCTTTGGTAATTCTTAATTCGACTTCCCAGTTGTGGCTGGTTAAAGCGGTTTATATTGTGTCTATAGAGTTTGGATTCTCAGAGCAGGTCAATGATATACCTCGTCGTCTACAGGTTAAGAATCAATGTACATATTTTGTAAACGAATTGTGTAAGTAGGTGAACAGTACGGTGACCTAGACCACAAAATATCATTCTAAATCATTCAAAACCAGGCCTTGAATTCACCAACCATTCTTGAGAATATTCTTAGATTTAAGCCCAAGTATGCAAATTTCAATAACAAATATTTCTATCAGTTTAAAGTATTTCAAGCTGCTATGTATAAGTATGATAACTGCTAATGAATAGCAACTGCCTACGATTGTTTATTTTTGAAGGTCATGGAAATGTTTGTGAACAAAATTTGAGTACTTGAGTTCAAGTCTAAGAATAGCTTGAAGAATGGTTGGTGAATTCCAGGCCAGGCTTTTTGTATCTTGCTTAATAAAATTAAATTAAATTAAATCATGTCAAATCGGACAATAATGTAAACTATTTCATACCCGAGTGCTCGTAGATTTCGATAGGGTACTGTCAATGTGTGGATGAGGGTACTTTCGCACACAAAAGGTAGTAACGCATGAACCGTTTCAGCTGTGATCATTTAAGCGAATTGATTTTATTTAAGCTATATACATATAAATCATCATTTAATTCCTTTGTCAGTGTTTGCCAAGTCATGCAACTAAATACTTGTAATACACCACCTTCATCCAACCAATAAAGCATAACAAGACGCTTTACTGTTTTGCATTACGTCGAAATGCTCATACAATAGAACTTTTTCCACTAATTGTTCCAGTGCATTTTGTCACATGTTATGTCTCATATAAAAAATAATGCGTTGTTTTTTTTAAAAAAATATATTGTTCTTCATTTATTGACATAACTGTTATACTAATTTTTAATATATTACTACATCGTTATCATATATTGTTTTATTTCGTGTTCTGTGGAATTTACCGAAACAGTCAAATTTGTATACGCATTATTAAGTTGCCAAAGGCAGATGATCCTTATATGGATTTTGTATCTGTCTATGGTTAACAGACTGTGACTCATGTAGTTGACGATAAGCATGTTTTATAACTTGAGTTCCTAGAGAACTCGTATGAAAAACTTTAATGGTATAAACACATACTTTGGAACGTTCACTGGTTACCGTTTCGCCTGTGGATTTGACGTTCTCGTAGATCAGTCTACTCAGTGTAGAATGTGGCCATGTTTCCGGGATCTTTATGTGTCCGGGATGTTAATGAAGCAAAATGAATTCGCAAGTGCAACCGAATGAAATGGCAAGTATTGGAATGTAATAAGTGCAACTCTTTAATAGTGTTTTCATGGATGAAGATCCATGAAATTCATGGAATCCATGAATATATAACGACAAAGTTTAGCGTTATATCGGTTTTAATTATAATGCCAAAAAGTAGTGAAAAAGAAGCAAATCACTTGCCACTTAAAATGATTTTTGATTTTTTATCAATTTGCATTTGAATGATTATATCAGAAAATTAAATTCTGATGAAGGCTTTCAAGCCGAAACGTTAAAAACGTATGTTGTTAATTTGTTTAACTATCATTAAGGATTATATCAATAAGACCTTGGCCAAGTTTCACAGTGGACACTATTGACGCATCCATTGCGTAGTTATTGCTTTTGATAACAACAGCAACGGCAACACTTATTTCAGCTTGATAACTCTCAGATTTCCATTAATTATACAAAGCAATTGTTTGCATTCCTATCAATTCACAGGCCCACCTTCATGTTTATTTACCTATCGGCAGCATTTTTACGCTTGCGTAAAACCTTGCTCGTTTTTATTGATATAATGTAAGTATTGCAGACTTTATCATTTTTTCATTGTTCGTGCGTGCGTGCGTGCGTGCGTGTTTTGTGTGTGTTTGATTCAATACGTTTCCAGCGTGTGTGTGTGTGTGTGTGTGTGTTTGTGTCTGTGTGATTCAATACGTTTCCATGTGCATGCATACACTAATTACCATCGAAAAAACGCTCCAGAAAACATAGATAGCAAATTTTAACAATAGAATAGTAGGCACTGAAATATACTGCGTATGTTTTGAAACAATAACATTGAGAAATAAACAAAGTCAAATATCAAATGAATTGTAGATTATCGGCTGACTCTATGGCCTACTGGTAAGGTATGCGGACTGTCGGAGGCCTCGAGTTCGGTGATTCGTCAATGATTAGGACAGTGATGTTTTAATATCGTTGTTGCTTCAACGAAAGACGGATTGAAAATGATCTCCTCGTATAAATTTCTCGCCTTATATACGGCCAAGTTTTCACAAGCTTGAATTTGGTAGTAAACTA
>JAWPHD010012026.1:0-78980 GCA_037043455.1 Cyrtodaria siliqua
TCTATTAAAATTAGTGTATTAAAACCTTTAAGGGGTCATATAAACTCTGCCAAAATTCGTTCAACTACAACAAGGCAATGACAGGTGCAACTAGGCTTGGTATCTGATCATGCCCACCAAGATTCGTTGAAATCCCGGAAAGGAGTCAGAAGAGACTAATCTGGACAAAGTTGTCTATTAAAACATTTAAAGGGCAAACTCCGCCAAAAAATCATTCAACCGGAACAACTACGGCTTGATATTGATCATCCACCAAGAACCCCGAAAAATGTTTGTGTATCAAACACATTTAAAGGGCCATAACTCTGCCAAAAATCTGTAAACCTGAATACAATGATGATATGTACAACTAGACTTTCAGGAGAACTAGTCCAGACAAAGTTTGTGTATTAAACCTTTAAAGGGCCATAACTCCGCCAAAATCATTCAACGGAACATGGTCACTATATAAACAACTAGGCCTGGTACTGATCATCACTGAAAAGTTTCACTGAAATCCGGCCAAATGAAGGTCCTTTCGTCTTATAATGAGGCCAAATAGGAACATTTCAGAAAATCAAGGGCCATAACTCCTGTATAAATAGACCAATCCGGCTGGTTTTCAAACTCGTCCGAGCATTCATTGATATTAACAATCTGGTAGAGTTTGGTAAAGATCGGATGAAAAATGAAGGCCTTGTCGTCTTAACGAGGCAAAATATAGCATTTTGAACTAAATCAACGGCCATAACTCAGCTGTTACTGGTCCGATCTGGCTGGTTTTCGAACTTATCTGAGCTTTCATTGATATTTACAACCTGTTAAATTTTGATAAAGATCGGATAAAAAAAAAAAGGCCCTATCGTCTTAACGAGGCAAAATATAGCATTTTGAACTAAATCAACGGCCATAACTCAGCTGTTACTGGTCCGATCTGGCTGGTTGTCAAACTTGCCAGAGCTTTCATTGATATTACCAATCTGTTTAAGTTTGGTAAAGATTGGATAAAAAATGAAGGCCCTATTATCTTAATGAGCCAAAATATAGCATTTTTAACTAAATCAAGGGCCATAACTCCGCTGTTACAGGTCTGATCTGGTTGGTTTTCGAACTTGTCCAAGTTTTCAATGAAATTAACAATCTGTTAAAGTTTGGTAAAGATCGGATAAGAAATAAAGGCCTTATCGTCTTAACGAGGCAAAATATATCATTTTAAACTAAATCAAAGGCCATAACTCCTCTGTTAATGGTCCGTTCTGGCTTGTTGTCAAACTTGTCTGAGCTGTCATTGATATTAACAATCTGTTAAAGATTGGTAAAGATCGGATAAAAAATGAAGGCCCTATCGTCTTAACGAGGCAAAATATAGCATTTTTAACTAAATCAAGGGCCATAACTCCGCTGTTACTGGTCCGATCTGGCTGGTTTTCGCACTTGTCGGAGCTTTCATTGATATTAACAACCTGGTAAAGTTTGGTAAAGATCGGATGAAAAATTGAAGGCCCTATCGTCTTAACGAGGCAAAATATAGCAATATAGCATTTTTAACTAAATCAAGGGCCATAACTCCGCTGTTACTGGTCCGATCTGGCTGGTTTTCGAACTTGTCAGAGCTTTCATTGATATTAACAACCTGTTAAAGTTTGGTAAAGATTGGGTGAAAAAGTGAAGGCCCTATCTTCTTAACGAGGCAAAATATAGCAATATAGCATTTTTAACTAAATCAAGGGCCATAACTCCGCTGCAACTGGTCCGATCTGGTTTTCGAACTTATTCAAGCTTTCATTGATATTAACAAACTGTTAAAGTTTGGTAAAGATCGGATAAGAAATAAAGGCCTTATCGTCTTAACGAGGCAAAATATATCATTTTAAACTAAATCAAGGGCCATAACTCCGCTGTTACTGGTCCAATCTGGCTGGTTTTCGCACTTGTCGGAGCTTTCATTGATATTAACAACCTGTTAAAGTTTGGTAAAGATCGGATGAAAAAGTGAAGGCCCTATCGTCTTAACGAGGCAAAATATAGCAATATAGCATTTTTAACTAAATCAAGGGCCATAACTCCGCTGTTACTGGTCCGATCTGGCTGGTTTTCGAACTTGTCAGAGCTTTCATTGATATTAACAACCTGTTAAAGTTTGGTAAAGATTGGGTGAAAAAGTGAAGGCCCTATCGTCTTAACGAGGCAAAATATAGCAATATAGCATTTTTAACTAAATCAAGGGCCATAACTCCGCTGTAACTGGTCCGATCTGGTTTTCGAACTTATTCAAGCTTTCATTGATATTAACAAACTGTTAAAGTTTGGTAAAGATCGGATAAGAAATAAAGGCCTTATCGTCTTAACGAGGCAAAATATATCATTTTAAACTAAATCAAAGGCCATAACTCCTCTGTTAATGGTCCGATCTGGCTGGTTGTCAAACTTGTCCGAGCTGTCATTGATATTAACAATCTGTTAAAGATTGGTAAAGATCAGATGAGAAATGAAGGCCCTATCGTCTTAACGAGACAAAGGTTAACGACGGACGACGGACGGACGACGGACAACTCGCCATCCCATAAGCTCTTCTGGCCCCTGGCCAGTAGATGTGTAACTGTACACGTTTTATAGGACATTGGAAGAGTGTTGCCATACACAGGAGTAATATGAATCTCTGAATTGACAAAGCAAGTACTCTATGAAATATAATCATTTGTTAGTTATATACGACAATGATGAGACATGGATACACAAGTTTAAATAAGTTGATTGGAAAAAGAAATGCGTATCTGTAAAATTACATTCTACACAAAATGGCGACATAACTTTTATCTGTTGATGGTGATCACCTAGTTGTAGTTGCTATAGACTTTGGAACAACTTATACTGGATTTGCATTTTCTTATCACCATGACTACCAAAAGATTTATAAATCAACTGCAGGTGGAAAGTTTACAAATGACAGATTTCTGACAACAGTTTTTCTGAACCCTGATAAAACGTTTAACTCTCCACTCCTATGCATTACTGTATGGAAACAGATCTCAGTGAGCCAATGCTTATCTAAAGGAAATTTCACTGATTAGCTATAATGGCAGTAAAACCATTAATCTTATCACAGACATCCTAGTTGACCACATGTGGTCCATTAGGTCAGTGCAGAGGTACTTTAAACAGATGTGAACTGGTCTGTTATCTATGAATCTGTTTGCATGTACAAATACATGGGTACAGGAACATTTCAAAATGTGTATATATTAAATGTACATGCATATGCCAGTGCTCCAGATAAGACGTGTATCTTCGTAATTACGCATTTTTTTCCATAAAAACACATTAAACAAGAGGTCAATGACCTTGAAGCTCTACTGATTGATTTGATTTCAGGAAGTAGTGACTACAAACTTGTTTTTTGAAAATTATTTTTTTGCCGTGGCGGCCATCTTGAATTTCCGGCCGACCTGAAATTTTGCTAGGATCAATTAGACATCAAGAGCAACATTCCTGTGAAGTTTCATTAAAATCCGTCAAGTAGTTTCAGAGGAGTAGTCGCTACAAGTTTTCATTATATAACTCTATGTAAACAAAGATGGCCGCTGGCAGCCACGTCGAATCAAACGATTTTCTACAAGGGCCAACATCATGTCATGCTGATCATTTTAGAAAAAGTCCCACATCAATATCACTTATAGTTTTCAAGAAGTAGTCGCTACAAACTTGTTTTTTAAAAACCTATTTTTAGATTTGGTGGCCATCTTGGATTTCACGTCAACATGAATTTTTGCTAGGATCAACTAGACTTCATTGGCAACATTTCTGTAAAGTTTCATGAAAATCCATTCAGTAGTTTCAGAGGAGTAGTCGCTACAAAAAAAAGTTTACGGACAGACAGACGGACGGACGGACGGACGGACGGCGGACGCCGCACCATGGCATAAGCTCTGCTGATCAGAGATCAGTCGAGCTAAAAATCGTCATTAAGTAATGAAAACCAAACACCCATTTTACATTAATGTTTTTTTCAAAACTTTAAGAATACGCATTAGTATTAAAATGTACTATAAAGAAATGTAAAAAGATCGGACAGGGAAAGTAGCATTCAAGGAGGACAGTCAACCACAAAACACAGAAACAAACACGCGAACAGACAAACAAGAAGGCAAAAGCAATAATAAATGCAAAGGACATCACAAACACAAAAGGGTTGACAATAGGGCTACCGCCTTGGAACGGTCAGTGGCAAAGTAGGCCACTGGGGGTTTAAGGTTATTTAACATTGTTCTGTACAATACGCAGGGTTTAACACTAACTTTTTTAAACGGGTAGTCCGGAGGACTAGTGACTTTAAAAATTTAGTAGTCCTCCTGAGAACTAGATGGTCCTCCCAAAAAACGGTGTATTTAGCAACAAGAAAACAACACGTGTATAACAGGAGACAAACTTCAAAGTGAACAGTGCCGAAAACCCTTTTCATCTTGAAGATACCAACTGAAATCGTAAAACTTTATTTATTTTTCTCGGTTTCTCCCCAGGCAGACTTTCATCAGATTTAGATGCATTTTCTATTGAAAAATACTAATTATTCGACAATTACTCCAAACTTATATAGTCGTACTCGCATTGAGTAACAAAACACAAAATCATTACCTAATCCATAGACATAGATAAGTTATTGATGGCTATGACTAATCGTAGGATTCAATACATTTCTGTTGATTTCTCTTGTCTATAAAGCAATCACAAACAAACTCGCTTTATACCAAACACATTTGTTTATTTCATAATTAACCATCATTCTAACACGACCTCAGCAGTCTTTCATATACACAAAGAAGAGAGACAGCTGTATGTTATTCTACGCTAAAATACAGCTGATCCATTAATTCCCCGCGTATATTTCATCCGTTGGAAGCGCCACGTTACATGACGTCACTTGGTAAATATACGTCATGAAGACAAACTCGACAGTAATTTTAATGAAATGTTAATAACAACAAACTTGCTATGCTCCCGATATAAATCCACCATATGCATCAGTACATATAACTTTAATAAGCATCTTGAACAACCTGAGAACGTTTAACGGTATACAGAGCAAGCTATATGACGTAAGCTCATTCACTTAATTGTTTGTCACGTGACTAATAGTGTATTGAAACGCAGAACTTTGCATACAGAGGCGCCCAATGGAACAGCCTGTAAACATAACAGCCTGATTACCTTGACCTCCGAGATAATATATAGTGCCCCAACAATAGCGTAAACAATGGGGTTACTGTTGTGTTCGAGTCGAAATAATAAATACGTACCTGTATTTTATCGGTGAATAAAATACAGTTAGTCGTTCGGATGCGAATAATTTAAATCACTTGTGCTAATGCACTCGTGATTTAATTACTACGCATTCGAACTCCTAGCTGTATTTTATTCACCGATAAAACACAGGTACATATTTATTATTTCTTAAATAAAACACACAATAGAAGTTTGTGCTTTTGTTTATTGACGACCGCCACCGCAAAGATTCTTTACGACTGTGCCGATGTCAATCATACAATTATAACCGCCTTTTAAATTTATTTATCCCACATAACCCCGCCCTTGCGCAGTAGTTTGTAGTACGATTTTTAATTATTCACCAAACGGAAAAATACGACGGCTTTGACTGGTTTACTTAAATAGAATGCGCACATGATCCCCACATGATCTAATCACGTGATCGCCTAACGAGCCAACTTGGCGGCTATATTCATATCTCGCCTCAGGCAAACCGATAATGATCGATAATTAGGCTATTGACTTGATTAGATAAGAGTCGGGTTGTTATTTAATGGTAATGGGATTAAATAAGGTACTTGTGAAACACGCGTTGATTGTGTATTTCAGAGGGGTTTGTTAATTATGAGGTTAATCACATTTGAAATTGCTGAAATTGACCCGAAAATGATGGCGACCCCACATGGATAGAAAAGCAAAGTCGGCCAAATCATAGCCCTATATTAGGAACGTGTATTGTACAGCCGTAATATCTGTAATGGGGCTCGAAAAATTACTAGTCCAACGGACTAGCCAACTTTCACGTTTAGGTAGTTCTACCTGAAAAACAGGTGGGCACAGGACTAGCGGACTAGCGTTAGTGTCGAACCCTGATATGGTGATAAATTTGGACGAGCTGACACAACCATACTGGACGAGCCGCTATGTTAAATGACCTTTTTATTATATTCCTATTTCTCTCGATGTAGAAATATAAATGATCTAAATTGACTTACATGTATCGTTTCTTTTAATTGAAAGCAAATTTCACCAACTGTCAACTGTCAACATCAAACGACAACAAATATGTTCATTTAAGCGCGAAATTATCACGTGACGTAACAATTAATGACAATGATTGATTGATTGAATTGGATTTTATAGTCGCACCAACAGCTAAGGTCATATGGCGACTTTCCAGCTTCCATTGGTGGAGGAAGACCCCAGGTGCCCCTCCGGGCAATTTTCGTGCACGGGCGGGCACCTGGGTAGAACCACCGACGTTCCACAAGCCAGCTGGATAGCTTCCTCACATAAAGATTCCTAGGCCCCTGAGGTATCGAACCTACAGCGGTGAGGGGCAAGTGATTTCAAGTCGGAGACGTTAACCACTCGGCCACGGACGCCCCCTCTAATGACAATGAGGGCAGACCAATGTCTGCAATGGCGATATTTAAGATGGTAATACATCACTTAAAGGACTAATGATCTAAGCCTACAAATTACAACCCTTAGACTGACAAAGCTTCAGTGTTGAGGAGTATAACTTTTAACTGAAACATACAGTTAATGAAACGTAAGAAAAACTACCATATCTTTCTTCATGGCCATTTAGTAGGACATTAGTGCTCCCAAGTGACAATGACCAGTACTCTCTGTTATCAGAAGGAATGGATTTGACTGTGTTTAACATTATGCCTCATATTTTTTATTACTTACCGATGATCATGCACAAAACTGTGTGCTTCCAGTTACTTTGGCATAGAATAAGTTTAGAATAATAATATTTATAATTTCAAGACACAGTCACACCTGAATTAATGTGACTGAATGCAATAAGAGTTAATGGCGTCATACCAACAACAAACAAGAGGCCCATTAAGGCCATGTATTGCTCTACTGGCCATAATGGCAATGACAGTTTGAGCAATTTAATGTTAAATGTAATATAGTTTGTGAGGTTCTATCACACAACCCCCAGGTTCCTAATATGAAGTATATCAAATAAACAAGGAATGATTGTAACAGATGAATACAATTTTGAAGTTATTATCTCTACCTGCTCAATAAATAGTTATTTTATTATACAATGCCAATTCAGAGGTGTAGTCGCTACAAGTTTTTAGTACATAACACTATGTAAACAAAGATGGCCGCTGGCAGCCATGTTTAACATTGAATCAAAACTATTTTCGACAAGGACCAACATCATGTCATGCTGATAATTTAGAAAAAGTCCCATATCAATATTAATACATGTGGTCCCTAAATACAGGTGGTTTCTTAATACAGGTGGTTTCTTAATACATGTGGTCTCTTAATATATGTGGTCATTTAATACAGTTGGTCCCTTAATACAGTGAATCTCTTAATACATGTGGTCCCTTAATACATGTGGTCTCTTAATACAGGTGGTCTCTTAATACAGATGGTCTCTTAATACATGCAGATGGTCTCTTAATACATGTGGTCTCTTAATACATGTGGTCTCTTAACACAGATGGTCTCTTACTACATGCAGATGGTCTCTTAATACAGGTGGTCTCTTAACACAGATGGTCTCTTAATACATGGAGATGGTCTCTTAATACATGTGGTCTCTTAATACATGTGGTCTCTTAATACAGGTGATTTCTTAATACAGGTGGTCTCTTAATACAGGTTGTCTTGCCTAACGGGGACGGGACTCAAAAATAAAAGATAAATGTTGCTTAAATGTAAGTTTGTAAACATTTTAATAACTAAAAACAATGGAATTTTCAGTTTGCTGAGATGACATTTAAGTGCATTTGTTTAAAAACAAAATGCCATTCTATAAAAAAAAATATACAAAAATCATCAGCTCCAAAAAGTAGGTCAAGGTCATAGATGAAATCCATGCATTCAAACAGATGCACTACCCAAGACACAACTATGTCAAAATAGAATGTTTTGTCTTCCAAAGATTAAGCTATAAACTGGGTTTAAAGCATCTAGTGCATAATTATAGTTCATGAGAAAGTGATGTAAATGTTTAACAGTTATCTGCCGTTTGCTTGGAGGGTGAAGGACACATCCACATTTGCTTTTTGACACGTTGTGATGTACTACCCAAGAATCAACTTTAAGCAAAGTTTGAAAGGTCTAATGCAGTTTGTTAGAAAGTGACCTAAACGCAAAAGTTGAACCTAAAAATTATTAAGTTATCTTCCCTTTGCTTGAAGGGTGAAGGTCACTTCCACATTTTGCCTCGTCATGTTGCAATGTACCACCAAAGATACAACTATAAGCAAAGTTTGAAAGGTCCAGTGCATACAGTTTGTGAGAATTTGTCCTGAACGCAAAAGTTGAAGGCAAAAATTATTAAGTTATCTTCCCTTTGCTGGAAGGGTGAATGTCACTTCCACATTTGCTTTGTCACGTTGTGATGTACCACCTAAGATACAACTATAAGCAAAGTTTGAAAGGTCTAGTGCAAGACAAAGACAATACAGTTCCGAACTGAAATCTCTTAAAGCAGGTGGTCTCTTAATAGAGGTGGTCTCCAGAGCAAGTTTGACAGTACATCTGATTTACACAAGTCTACTTTTATAGTCGCAAGCTGAGTTCAACACTTTATCTGACAGTAACTGGAGACGATCTTGAATAAGTATGGGTCAATCCAAATATGAATGAAATCACCATGGCTTGATTCAGGTTCATATTCCTTGTGCCTATGCATTAACTAATGGCCCCATGATCTGTCCGACTGAATTATTATTAATGAAATAGTTTGGTCTGGAAAACTGGGCAACTTTATTCTAATTATATACATATCAATCCCATTTACATTACTATTTTTTTATGATTTAGCAACAATAAGCTGAGTCGTCGATTGGTTTGATCAAACATGTTCATGAACAATTATTAAATCAAAGGTAACATGCGGCTTAATTTATTGCATATGCATATTTCAAATGAAACTGAATCAGCATGTTATGAAGTTTTTTTCATTTTTGGATTGACACCAATCACGCTTGTAGATCGCCTCCAGCCTCTTTAAGTAGTCATATCATTCAGTTACATTTAAATTTCGTCCTCTATCTTAATTATATTAATATTGACATATTTGAACCTTGATAAATCAAAGTCCAATATGAAAGATAATAATTTAACAGTTCAAGTTTTATAGGGAAAAGACCATACACAACAGCCTTGAATATTACCGCCACCGCCTCACCCCCACCTCCCCACCCACCACACACACACACACACTATTCAAGTTGTTTTTATGTAAAGTGTACATTCCCAATCAGTGTAGCTAAGGGCCTGTACAGGTGTAAACATGTTGATAAATATGAACTTGTGAATTAAGTTAAAGCTACAGAGACTTTACTTAAATACTTGTGAATTAAGTTAAAGCTACAGGGACTTTACTTAAATCACATGTCATTTTGAAGGCTTGTCCTTTTTTGTAATTTAATGTTCATCATCTCATGGCAAAATTGGGTATTTAGGAGATCAAATAAAAACAGGACATAATTTGCTTTACAAACAGTTGTGCACATTTGCCTGTACACAATTAGAATGATAAATTACAGGGGAAAAAAGGTTTGCCTCTCTCGGGTCTAACCAAGGACCTTCTTTAATTTACAGGCAGTTGTTCTATCCATTGATCTATGAACATATGTAAATGCACCTCAATAATATACATGTAAATTAACCATTTGTGGTGTAATACTATATTTTATAAATTGAAACTAGAATTGTGTCTCAAAACAACTTTATCTCAATTTTTTATTAGCAGTTGATACCTTGTGCACATGGGTGCGCTACCTATTTAGTGTTTATAAATGCTACAACATATGGATGTTTGTTGAATTGAAACTTCTTAACCCGTGACTCATTAGTATTTGTTTAAGTATATCATCTGTAGCTTTAAGTACAATAAGTGCATGGTTTTGTTTTATCAGTAACTATCTGAAATGTATCTACCTGAAATTAACATGACGCCAGTTGTGTATCATTTATCCATTTTAACCAATCAAACCAATACGATATCGCTGCCAAACAATAGCACAGGCAACTGTAATATAACATTTATACCTATTGTTAATATATTCCGACATCAACAATAGAGCAGAGATATGCAACTGCTCAGCCTTACCCTATGGGTTAACTTCTGTCTTTTTCTATATATATGTTGTTGTTTTTTCTATTTTTAATTCTTTTTTTCTTTCGTAATACTTTGGCAGCAAATGTCACCCGGTGACAGATGAGATGTGTGAGTATCTGCGTTGTGAAAATGGATTAATAATTGGGACGATAGTAGGTCACAGGCAGAAAAGTAGATATCTGGTTGATAAAATCATTTGTTAGTTATATAAGGAGGAAAGATATGGGTACACAACAGTTTAAATACACTGATTAAAAAGAATTTGAATCTTTAAAATTACATTCTGCACAAAATGGCGACACAACTTTCATCTGTTGATGGTGATCATCTAGCTGTAGTTGCTATAGACTTTGGAACAACTTATACTGGATTTGCATTTTCTTATCGACATGACTACCAAAAGATGTATACATCAACTGCAGGTGGAAAGTTTACAAAGGACAGATATCCAACATCAGTTCTTCTGAACCCTGATAAAACATTTAACTCTCTTGGTTTTGAAGCTGAAAACAAATATTCCAGTCTAGCAGATAACGATGAGCATAAAAACTGGTTCTACTTCAGGAGATTCAAGATGGCGCTTTACATGACTGAGAAATTATCACGTGACGTAACAATTAATGACAATGAGGGCAGACCAATGTCTGCAATGGCGATATTTAAGATGGTCATACATCATTTAAAGGACTGTGCCAGAGCCACAATTGGGGATTCAATAGCCAATATACAGGATACTCTCATAAGATGGATCATAACTGTACCGGCCATTTGGTCAGACAATGCAAAGCAATTAATGAGAGAGGCAGCAGTTCAGGCTGGTATTTTTGAGAACCAGCTCCATTTGGTTCTGGAACCAGAGGCTGCTTCCCTTTTCTGCAAAGAGGAACCAGTCATGACAATCAACAAGCCAGATCAGAGAAGTGAGATTGTCCCATTCTCAAAAGGGCACAAATATATACTTGCTGATTTAGGTGGAGGAACAGCGGACATCTGCGTTCATCAAATTGTGCAAGATGGAAACCTTAGAGAGCTCTACCGTGCAACAGGAGGTGCTCTAGGTGGAATGTGTGTCGACATGGCATTCCAACAGTTCTTTATCAAATTGATTGGTGCAGAAGCATGGATGGCATTCAAGAAAGAATCCATGGACGAATTCTTGATCCTCATGCAAACCTTCGAGACCAGAAAAACAACATTTTCCACTACAACAAAAGAAGAAATGGTATTCAGCATTCCTGCTGGACTAACAACCATAATTCAAGAAAACTTGGGCCAAACACTTCAAGAGATAATACCTGAAACAAACTTCTCTGACCAAATCTCAGTAAACAAAAGAAACAAACTTAAGATCAGTGTGAAAGTGATGGAGGACTTCTTCAAGCCAACAGTTCAGGGTATAATCAATCTGCTGAAGGAAATACTTGCTGAGACAGAGCCTGATAACATTCAAACGCTTCTTCTGGTCGGAGGGTTTTCTGAGTCTCCTTATCTAAGGGAGATAATCAAGGCAGAAATGACTGGGAGACAAGTTATCTTCCCATCAGATGGTAGTTTGGCAGTATTGAAAGGGGCAGTGTTGATGGGATACAGACCAAGGACAATCACTGAGAGGAGAGCAAGATTTAGTTATGGGTTAGATGGAAGTGTACCCTTCCAAGAAGGAGTTCATCCAGAGAAGCTGAAGTATACACATGATGGAAAAGACTGGTGTGGGTGGATATTCCGTAAGGTTATAGAACAGGGACAGGTGCTTACTTATGGACAGGTGGTTAAGTTTCCAATATATGCCACTCGTAAAACAAAGGAAAGTAAGAATATGACAGTTACTACTAGACTTTATAAATCCACACAACCTGACCCCACCTACTGTGTAGAAGAGGAAGGATGCTCACTAGTAGGGAGAATTAGGCAGAAGCCACCAAAGGAAGGATGGCCTGATAAAGTTGAGGCAGAGTTACAGCTTATTGTTGGTGAGGCAGAGTTTACTGTGAAGGTGTTCAATAAGATAACCGGAGAGCAGTACGAGGCCAAAATGGATTTCTTGTAAGCATGAATGACAAAGCTACAGTGTTGAGGAGCATAACTTTTAACTGAAACATACAGTTAATAAAACTTAAGAATAAAACTACC
The DNA here is from genome assembly GCA_037043455.1 of Cyrtodaria siliqua. NCBI lineage: Eukaryota > Metazoa > Mollusca > Bivalvia > Adapedonta > Hiatellidae > Cyrtodaria > Cyrtodaria siliqua. Next base: position 12,485 of record JAWPHD010012026.1, read on the forward strand.
ATTTCTTCAATGCCATTTAGTAGAACATATTAGTGCTCCAAAGTGACAATGATCAACAATCTCTGTAATCAGAAGGAACTGATATAACTGTGCGTGCTTAACATGACGTCTTATAATTTTTATTACTAACCCAAGATTATACACAATGCTTTGTGCTTCCACATACTTTGGAAAAGAATAACTTTAGAATGACTTCTGTATTTTACTGTATAATTTTAAGATACAGTCAAACCTGAATTAATGTGAGTATTGTGACTGGATGCAATATAGAAGAATTAACGGTGTCATCTAACAAATAACATAACCTTGTATGGCTCTACTGGATAAAGAGGCCATGACAGATTGAGCAATTACATGTAATATAGGTTTTGGGATTCTATCACACAATCCCAGGTTTTCAATCTGACATGTATCAATTTTAAAACATAAAACAAAATCCTGAAGTTTTCTTCACTTCCTGTTTGCTAAAAAGATATTACAATATACAAATGCTCGTGTTGAAGCAATAGTCGAGCGAAAACATTTAATAGGTCTAAGACTTTGTGCAGATGACTGTTGGTTGGAGGGGGCGTTCTTTTCCTAAAGTAGACCCCCAAGTCAGGCAAGTGTATTTTCTCTGAACTAGATATCATAATACCGGTATGTAAAAATAAATAAATGTTTTGCTTTTTTTTTTAGGCATTTATTTATTAGAAGGGGTAGGGGGAACGTTTAAACAGGGTATACAGTATTTACAGACATTAACAAGTATACCTGAAATTATGAATCTAGTATTACTTTCACGTTGAACCTGATATGTTTAAATACAATTAAGGCATAACAATTTGGAGTTTTCTTTATGATTCGTCCATGTTTAAAGTAACTATCCTGCCAAATACCGCATAATTACACTACAAAACCGTTTACCAAAACTCCATCCAAGTGTTCTGCTTATATAATAATATACATGTGCCGATTAAAAGTAAAGATTTATTAACGGGTTCTTAAAATATCCTTGATCGAATATGCGTAAAATGAATCATGAGTTGGTTACTCTTAATTCAACGCTCCAGTTTCGGGGTTTGGCCCGGCTGGTTAAAGCCATTTATATTGTGTCTATATAGTTTGAATTCTCAAAATATGTAAGTTATATATATACCTTGTCGTCAGTAGGTTTAGAAATGGTGTACATATTTTTGTAAAATTTGGCTGTTGTTGGCGGGATAGCTACTTTAAATATATTATTATTGGTGCAATATAATCAACAATCAGATCAATATAATCAACAATCAGATCAATATAATCAACAATCAGATCAATATAATCAACAATCAGATCAATATAATCAACAATCGGTTATATGCAAAAGCAATTCGCTTTATACTGTTCAACTCATTATGAATAATGATTGTAAATATTGAAGCTATGAAGGAAAACTATCGCTTTTGGTTTAAAAATCATGACTGTTGTGTATCCCTTATGTAATCATATCATTCCTATACAATTAAACTCCCCCCAGGCCACCTCCCTCACACCCCCACATATTTAAATCAAGAATTATACAAGGTACTTGAAGCATAAAATATTTGAAAGACACATCAATACGAAAGATAAAAATGTGTAACTGTTCACGTTTTATAGGACAAGGAAGATATTATGTTCAGTGTTACCATACACAGGTGTAATATGAATCTCTGAATTGACAAAGCAAGTACCCTATGAAATATAATCATTTGTTAGTTATATATGATAATGATGAGACATGGATACACAAGTTTAAATACGATGATTGAAAAGAGAAATGTAAATCTTTAAAATTACGTTTCTACACAAAATGGGGACACAACTTTCATCTGTTGATGGTGATCATCTAGCTGTAGTTGCTATAGACTTTGGAACAACTTATACTGGATTTGCATTTTCTTATCGACATGACTACCAAAAGATTTATACATCAACCGCAGGTGTAAAGTTTACAAAGGACAGATTTCCAACAACAGTTCTTCTGAACCCTGATAAAACGTTTAACTCTCTTGGTTTTGAAGCTGAAAACAAATATTCCAGTCTAGCAGATAACGATGAGCATAAAAACTGGTTCTACTTCAGGAGATTCAAGATGGCGCTTTACATGACTGAGAAATTATCACGTGACGTAACAATTAATGACAATGAGGGCAGACCAATGTCTGCAATGACGATATTTACGATGGTCATACATCACTTAAAGGACTGTGCCAGAGCCACAATTGGGGATTCAATAGCCAATATACAGGATACTCTCATAAGATGGATCATAACTGTACCGGCCATTTGGTCAGACAATGCAAAGCAATTAATGAGAGAGGCAGCAGTTCAGGCTGGTATTTTTGAGAACCAGCTCCATTTGGTTCTGGAACCAGAGGCTGCTTCCCTGTTCTGCAAAGAGGAACCAGTCATGACAATCAACAAGCCAGATCAGAGAAGTGAGATTGTCCCATTCTCAAAAGGGCACAAATATATACTTGCTGATTTAGGTGGAGGAACAGCGGACATTTGCGCTCATCAAATTGTGCAAGATGGAAACCTTCGAGAACTCTACCGTGCAACAGGAGGTGCTCTAGGTGGAACGTGTGTCGACATGGCATTCCAACAGTTCTTTATCAAACTGATTGGTGCAGAAGCATGGATGGCATTCAAGGAAGAATACATGGACGAATTCTTGATCCTCATGCAAACCTTCGAGACCAGAAAAACAACATTTTCCACTACAACAAAAGAAGAAATGGTATTCAGCATTCCTGCTGGACTAACAACCATAATTCAAGAAAACTTCGGCCAAACACTTCAAAAGATAATACCTGAAACAAACTTCTCTAACCAAATCTCAGTAAACAAAAGAAACAAACTTAAGATCAGTGTGAAAGTGATGGAGGACTTCTTCAAGCCCACAGTTCAGGGTATAATCAAACTCCTGAAGGAAATACTTGCTGAGACAGAGCCTGATAACATTCAAACGCTTCTTCTGGTCGGAGGGTTTTCTGAGTCTCCTTATGTAAGGGAGATAATCAAGGCAGAAATGACTGGGAGACAAGTTATCTTCCCATCAGATGGCAGTTTGGCAGTACTGAAAGGGGCAGTGTTGATGGGATACAGACCAAGGACTATCACTGAGAGGAGAGCAAGATTTAGTTACGGGTTACGTGATAGTGCACACTTCCAAGAAGGAGTTCATCCAGAGAGGATGAAGTATACACATGATGGAAAAGACTGGTGTGGGTGGATATTCCGTAAGGTTATAGAACAGGGACAGGTGCTAACTTATGGACAGGTGTTTAAGTTTCCAAGACATTCCACTCATGAAACAAAGAAAAGTAAGAATATGACACTTTTTTATGGACTTTATAAATCCACACAACCTGACCCCGACTACTGTGTAGAAGAGGAAGGATGTTCACTAGTAGGGGAAATTAGGCAGAAGCCACCAAAGGAAGGATGGCCTGATAAAGTTGAGGCAGAGTTACAACTTATTGTTGGTGAGGCAGAGTTTACTGTGAAGGTGTTCAATAAGGCAACAGGAGAGCAGTACGAGGCCAAAATGGATTTCTTGTAAGCATGAATGATCTACACCTACAAATTACAACCCTTGGAATGACAAAGCTACAGTGTTGAGGAGCATAACTTTTAAATGAAACATACAGTTAATAAAACTTAAGAATAAAACTACCATTTCTTCAATGCCATTTAGTAGAACATATTAGTGCTCCAAAGTGACAATGATCAACAATCTCTGTAATCAGAAGGAACTTATATAACTGTGCGTGCTTAACATGACGTCTTATAATTTTTATTACTAACCCAAGATTATACACAATGCTTTGTGCTTCCACATACTTTGGAAAAGAATAACTTTAGAATGACTTCTGTATTTTACTGTATAATTTTAAGATACAGTCAAACCTGAATTAATGTGAGTATTGTGACTGGATGCAATATAGAAGAATTAACGGTGTCATCTAACAAATAACATAACCTTGTATGGCTCTACTGGATAAAGAGGCCATGACAGATTGAGCAATTACATGTAATATAGGTTTTGGGATTCTATCACACAACCCCAGGTTTTCAATCTGAAATGTATCAATTTTAAAACATAAAACAAAATCCTGAAGTTTTCTTCACTTCCTGTTTGCTAAAAAGATATTACAATATACAAATGCTCGTGTTGAAGCAATAGTCGAGCGAAAACATTTAATAGGTCTTAAAGACTTTGTGCAGATGACTGTTGGTTGGAGGGGGCGTTCTTTTCCTAAAGTAGACCCCCAAGTCAGGCAAGTGTATTTTCTCTGAACTAGATATCATAATACCGGTATGTAAAAATAAATAAATGTTTTGCTTTTTTTTTTAGGCATTTATTTATTAGAAGGGGTAGGGGGAACGTTTAAACAGGGGTATACAGTATTTACAGACATTAACAAGTATACCTGAAATTATGAATCTAGTATTACTTTCACGTTGAACCTGATATGTTTAAATACAATTAAGGCATTACAATTTTGAGTTTTCTTTATTATTCGTCCATGTTGAAAGTAACTATCCTGCCAAATAACGGCATAATTACCAAAACTCCATCCAAGTGTTCTGCTTATATAATAATATACATGTGCCGATTAAAAGTAAAGATTTATTAACGGGTTCTTAAAATATCCTTGATCGAATATGCGTAAAATGAATCATGAGTGGGTAACTCTTAATTCAACGCTCCAGTTTCGGGGTTTGGCCTGGCTGGTTAAAGCCATTTAAATTGTGTCTGTATTCATAATTTTGCATTGCAGCGATGTTGAGATTATATTTTATTTTCAGTAGGTGATACAATCTGTGTTACTCGGCTTTTATCCGAGTAGGTTCTATAGTAAAATAAAAATCTTTGGCAAAGTAAAAATACCATAATTTTCAAGATTTTGATTTTAAAAGATACATATGTTGAATCAATTTGCATGAATGTGCATGAAATAGGCGGTTTTTTTAAAGAGTAACTCAGTAGGTACCTTAATTTTAACAGTAAACTTGGTTGAACATCAGGGATAAAGACCGAGTTTATCACCTACCAGAATGTATTGGTTATGTCTTATTTACCCTTATTTCTGGTCACTGATTGGTCAGTTTTTTTGATGATGCTCTATCAAAATTATGAATAGTTTGGATTCTCAAAATATGTAAGTTATATATATACCTTGTCGTCAGTAGGTTTAGAAATGGTGTACATACTTTTGTAAAATTTAGCTGTTGTTGGCGGGATAGCTACTTTAAATATATAATTATTGGTGCAATATAATCAACAATCAGATATATGCAAAAGCAATTCGCTTTATACTGTTCAACTCATTATTAATAACGATTGTAAATATTGAAGCTATGAAGGTAAACTATCGCTTTTGGTTTAAAAAAATCATGACTGTTGTGTTTCCCTTTATGTAATCATATCATACCTATACAATAAACTCCCCCCACCCCTCCCCCACCCCCCACACATCTTTAAATCAAGATTATACAAGGTACTTGAAGCATAAAATATTTGAATGACACATTATTACAAATGATAACAAGAGGCCCAAGAGATCCTGAGGACGCTCTACCGGCTAAAGCTGAAGTTTATGCACAAGGGGACATGACTCTTTCAAAAATCATTCAACGGAACATGGTGATGACATACGCAACTAGGCTTGGTACTGATCATCCCTGCCAAGTTTTGTTGAAATCAAGAGAACTAGTCTATTAAAATTAGTGTATTAAAACCTTTAAGGGGTCATATAAACTGCCAAAATTCGTTCAACCACAACACGGCAATGACAGGCCACCAAGATTCGTTGAAATCCGGAAAGGAGTTCAGAAGAGACTAATCTGGACAAAGTTTGTCTATAAAAACATTTAAAGGGCCATAACTCCGCCAAAAATCATTCAACCGGAACAACTACGCTTGATATTGATCATCCAGCAAGGACCCGAAAAACGTTTGTGTATCAAACACATATAAGGGCCATAACTCTGCCAAAAATCTGTAAACCTGAATGCGATGATGATATGTGCAACTAGACTTAGGTGCTGATAATCGTTGAAATCTGGAGATGGGTTCAGGAGAACTGTCCAGACAAAGTTTGTGTATTAAAACCTTTAAAGGGCCCTAACTCCGCCAAAAAATCATTCAACCAGAACACGGTGATGATTTGCACAACTAGACCAGGAACTGATCATCCTTAAAAGATCAGGAACTGATCATCCTTAAAAGGTTTTGTTTAAATCCGGCCAGGGGTTCAGGAGAACTAGTCAGGACAAAGTTTGTGTATTAAAACCTTTAAAGGGCCATAACTCCGCCAAAATCATTCAACCGGAACATGGTCACTATATGAACAACTAGGCCTGGTACTGATCATCACTGAAAAGTTTCACTGAAATCGACCCAAATGAAGGTCCTTTCGTCTTAATGAGGCCAAATAGGAACATTTCAGAAAATCAAGGGCCATAACGCCTGTATAAATAGACCAATCCGGCTGGTTTTCAAACTCTTCCGAGCATTCATTGATATTAACAATCTGGTAGAGTTTGGTAAAGATCGGATGAAAAATGAAGGCCCTGTCGTCTTAACGAGGCAAAATATATCATTTTTAACTAAATCAAAGGCAATAACTCCTCTGTTACTGGTCCGATCTGGCTGGTTTTCGAACTTATCCGAGCTTTTATTGATATTTACAACCTGTTAAAGTTTGTTAAAGATCGGATAAAAAAAGAAGGCCCTATCGTCTTAACGAGGCAAAATATAGCATTTTGAACTAAATCAAGGGCCATAACTCCGCTGTTACTGGTCCGATCTGGCTGGTTGTCGAACTTGCCAGAGCTTTCATTGATATTACCAATCGGTTAAAGTTTGGTAAAGATCAGATAAAAATGAAGGCCCTATTATCTTAATGAGCCAAAATATAGCATTTTTAACTAAATCAAGGGCCATAACTCCGCTGTTACAGGTCTGATCTGGTTGGTTTTCGAACTTGTCCAAGTTTTCAATGATATTAACAATCTGTTAAAGTTTGGTAAAGATCGGATAAGAAATAAAGGCCTTATCGTCTTAACGAGGCAATATATATCATTTTTAACTAAATCAAAGGCCATAACTCCTCTGTTAATGGTCCGATCTGGCTGGTTGTCAAACTTGTCCGAGCTGTCATTGATATTAACAATCTGTTAAAGATTGGTAAAGATCGGATAAAAAATGAAGGCCCTATCGTCTTAACGAGGCAAAATTTAGCATTTTTAACTAAATCAAGGGCCATAACTCCGCTGTTACTAGTCCGATCTGGCTGGTTTTTGAACTTATTCAAGCTTTTATTGATATTAACAACCTGTTAAAGTTTGGTAAAGATCGGATGAGAAATGAAGGCCCTATCGTCTTAACGAGACAAAAGTTAACGACGGACGACGGACGGACAACTCGCCATCCCATAAGCTCTTCTGGCCCCTGGCCAGTAGATGTGTAACTGTTCACGTTTTATAGGACATTGGAAGAGTGTTACCATACACAGGAGTAATATGAATCTCTGAATTGACAAAGCAAGTACTCTATGAAGTATAATCATTTGTTAGTTATATACGACAATGATGAGACATGGATACACAAGTTTAAATAAGTTGATTGGAAAAAGAAATGCGTATCTGTAAAATTACATTCTACACAAAATGGCGACATAACTTTTATCTGTTGATGGTGATCATCTAGTTGTAGATGCTATAGACTTTGGAACAACTTATACTGGATTTGCATTTTCTTATCGCCATGACTACCAAAAGATTTATACATCAACTGCAGGTGGAAAGTTTACAAAGGACAGATTTCTGACAACAGTTCTTCTGAACCACGATAAAACATTTAACTCTCCACTCCTATGCATTACTGTATGGAAACAGATCTCAGTGAGCCAATGCTTATCTAAAGGAAATTTCACTGATTAGCATACATGCCAAATCTCCCGCATTCTCCGGGAGTCTCCCGGATTTGCCTTTGATCTCCCGATCACACGGAAGCCGCTCAAAACCTCCCGGAAATCAATTATTTGCCTAGTATAGTTGATTGTTTCCAATTTGCAATACACAGCATGTGTTCAATGAGGTTATAATTGTCGCTTGTCTAATCGGTCAAGGCGGGGTTACGATAATGCAACCAACCAATGAAATCGCATCTAGCATCTCGTGGCACAAGACGAGATTTATTGAAAGATGGCCGTGTAAACAAACCAGGCAGGCTCAACAAATTAGGATAATTAACACGTTGTTATGAAAACATTTGAAGTAGGTACATTATTAAATGAAGATTATATGTGCGATGCCGACAATTAGCGTTAACTACACCAATCACCAGGGGTTGATTGCATCAGCTTGTTTTATTCTAAGTTGAGAAGGATTTTGCCGACATTTGGTAAATTTAACCATGTTTTGTCAATTGTTTTCGGTCTTTATAAATTAAGTGTTAATTGATTTTAGTTGCACTACAGTGCATGTCGGGCCATATATAGTTGAATTTTAAGCATGTTCTGTCTCAAACTTGTTTCGTCGTACGTACAAGCACCATGTCTAAACGTCTTTTTAATTTGTCCGGAAATACGACGCCGTCGAAAAAGAACAAATATGAATGCAAGTTCAATGCTTCTTGGATTACGGAGTTTAAATGTCGGAAAAAGTGAAAGGGGGATAGTTTCGTCTATTATGTGACATGCAATTCTCATTTGAACATTGCCAATGGGGGAAAAAATGACATCACAAGACATACCAAAATTATTAAAAATTGATAGTTTATGCATATACTGTTATTTGTTTTCATCTACTTCATTATCAGTATAATGAAATACAAAATAAAATTATAAAGTAACAGTTGTCAACATTTATATAAAATATTTGAACAAATGTGACGGTTTCAGGACTTTTTGCAAATCTCCCTGATTTGGATCAAATCTCCCTGATTTGGAAGTCCAATCTCCCTGATTTGATGCTGGAAAGTTTGGCATGTATGGATTAGCTATAATGGCAGTAAAACCATTAATCTTATCACAGACATCCTAGTTGACCACATGTGGTCCATTAGGTCAGTGCAGAGGTACTTTGAACAGATGTGAACTGGTCTGTTATTTATGAATCTGTTTGCATGTACAAATACATGGGTACAGGAACATTTCAAAATGTGTATATATTAAATGTACATGCATATGCCAGTGCTCCAGATAAGACGTGTATCTGAGTAATTACGCTTTTTTTTCCATAAAAATACATTAAACAAGAGGTCAATGACCTTGAAGCTCTACTGATTGATTTTGATTTCAGGAAGTAGTGACTACAAACTTGTTTTTTGAAAATTAATTTTTTGCCGTGAAAATCCGTCAAGTAGTTTCAGAGGAGTAGTCGCTACAAGTTTTCATTATATAACTCTATGTAAACAAAGATGGCCGCTGACAGCCATGTTTCACATCGAATCAAAACGATTTTTGACAAGGACCAACATAATGTCATGCTGACCATTTTAGAAAAAGTCCCATATCAATATCGCTTGTAGTTTTCAAGAAGTAGTCGCTACAACTTGTATTTTGAATTTTTAGCCGTGGCGGCCATCTTGAATTTCCGGCCGACCTGAAATTTTGCTAGGAACAATAAGACATCAAGAGCAACATTCCTGTGAAGTTTCATGAAAATCCGTCCAGTACTTTCAGAGGAGTAGTCGCTACAAGTTTTCATTATATAACTCTATGTAAATAAAGATGGCCGCTGGCAGCCATGTTTAACGTCGAATCAAAACGATTTTCTACAAGGGCCAACATCATGTCATGCTGATCATTTTAGAAAAAGTCCCATATCAATATCACTTATAGTTTTCAAGAAGTAGTCGCTACAAACTTGTTTTTTAAAAACCTATTTTTAGATTTGGTGGCCATCTTGGATTTCACCTCAACATGAGTTTTTGCTAGGATCAACTAGACTTCATTGGCAACATTTCTGTAAAGTTTCATGAAAATCCATTCAGTCGTTTCAGAGGAGTAGTCGCTACAAAAAAAAGTTTACGGACAGACAGACGGACGGACAGATCAGTCGAGCTAAAAATCATCATTAAGTATTGAAAACCAAACACCCATTTTACATTAATGTTTTTTTCAAAACTTTAAGAATACGCATTAGTATTAAAATGTAAATTCGCAATACTATAAAGAAATATAAAAAGATCGGACAGGGAAAGTAGCATTCAAGGAGGACAGTCAACCACAAAACACAGAAACAAACAAGCAAACAGACAAACAAGAAGGCAAAAGCAATAATAAATGCAAAGGACATCACAAACACAAAAGGGTTGAAAATAGGGCTACCGCCTTGGAACGGTCAGTGGCAAAGTAGGCCCTTGGGGGTTTAAGGTTATTTAACATTGTTCTGTACAATACGCAGGGTTTAACACTAACTTTTTTAAACGGGTAGTCCGGAGGACTAGTGACTTTAAAAATTTAGTAGTCCTCCTGAGAACTAGATGGTCCTCCCAAAAAACGGTGTATTTAGCAACAACAAAAAACAGGTGTATAACAGGAGACAAACTTCAAAGTGAATAATGCCAAAAACCCTTTTCATCTTGAAGATACCAACTGAAATCGTAAAACTTTATTTATTTTTTTCGGTTTCTCCCCAGACAGACTTTCATCAGATTTAGATGCATTTTCAAGCCTAACCAACTTGACACATGTTGATCGAATGCAATATTATTCTGGTCTTCGTTTCATATTTATTGAAAAATACTAATTATTCGACAATTACTCCAAACTTATATTTCAGTCGTACTCGCATTGAGTAACAAAACACAAAATCATTACCTAATCCATAGACATAGATAAGTTATTGATGGCTATGACTAATCGTAGGATTCAATACATTTCTGTTGATTTCTCTCGTCTATAAAGCAATCACAAACAAACTCGCTTTATACCAAACACATTTCTTTATTTCATAATTAGCCATCATTCTAACACGACCTCAGCAGTCTTTCATATACACAAAGAAGAGAGACAGCTGTATGTTATTCTACGATAAAATACAGCTGTTCCATTAATTCCCCGCGTATATTTCATCCGTTGGAAGCGCCACGTTACATGACGTCACTTGATAAATATACGTCATGAAGACAAACTCGACAGTAATTTTAATGAAATGTTAATAACAACAAACTTGCCATGCTCCCGATATAAACCCACCATATGCATCCGTACATATAACTTTAATAAGCAACTTGAACAACCTGAGAACGTTTAACGGTATACAGAGCAAGCTATATGACGTAAGCTCATTCACTTAATTGTTTGTCAAGTGACTAATAGTGTATTGAAACGCAGAACTTTGCATACGGAGGCGCCCAATGGAACAGCCTGTAAACATAACAGCCTGATTACCTTGACCTCCGAGATAATATATAGTGCCCCAACAATAGCGTAAACAATGGAGTTACTGTTGTGTTAGAATCGAAATAATAAATACGTACCTGTATTTTATCGGTGATTTATTAGTCATTCGGATGAGAATAATTTAAATCACTTGTGCTAACGCACTCGTGATTTAATTACTACGCATACTAACTCCTAGCTGTATTTTATTCACCGATAAAACACAGGTACATATTTACTATTTCTTTAATAAAAACACACAATAGAAGTTTGCGCTTTTGTTTATTGACGACCGCCGCCGCAAAGATTCTTTACGACTGTGCCGATGTCAATCATACAATTATAACCGCCTTTTAAATTTATTTATCGCACATAACCCCGCCCTTGCGCAGTAGTTTGTAGTACGATTTTTAATTATTCACCAAACGGAAAAATAAGACGGCTTTGACTGGTTTACTTAAATAGAATGCGCACATGATCCCCACATGATCTAATCATGTGATCGCCTAACGAGCCAACTTGGCGGCTATATTCATATCTCGCCTCAGGCAAACCGATAATGATCGATAATTAGGCTATTGACTTGATTAGATAAGAGTCGGGTTGTTATTTAATGGTAATGGGATTAAATAAGGTACTTGTGAAACACGCGTTGATTGTGTATTTCAGAGGGGTTTGTTAATTATGAGGTTAATCACATTTGAAATTGCTGAAATTGACCCGAAAAAGATGGTGACTCAAATTTCGCCCCACATGGATAGAAAAGCAAAGTCAGCCAAATCATAGCGAAGTTTTAAGAGACTTCGCCTAATCGAGTGACCCCGGCCCTATATTAGGAACGTGTATTGTACAGCCGTAATATCTGTAATGGGGCTCGAAAAATTACTAGTCCAACGGACTAGCCAACTTTCACGTTTAGGTAGTCCTCCTGAAAAACAGGTGGGCACAGGACTAGCGGACTAGCGTTAGTGTGATAAATTTGGACGAGCTGACACAACCATACTGGACGAGCCGCTATGTTAAATGACCTTTTTATTATATTCCTATTTCTCTCGATGTAGAAATATAAATGATCTAAATTGACTTACATGTATCGTTTCTTTTAATTGAAAGCAAATTTCACCAACTGTCAACTGTCAACATCAAACGACAACAAATATGTTCATTTAAGCGCGAAATTATCACGTGACGTAACAATTAATGACAATGATTGATTGATTGAATTGGATTTTATAGTCGCATCAACAGCTAAGGTCATATGGCAACTTTCCAGCTTCCATTGGTGGTGGAAGATCCCAGGTGCCCCTCCGGGCAATTTTCGTGCACGGGCGGGCACCTGGGTAGAACCACCGACGTTCCGCAAGCCAGCTGGATAGCTTCCTCACATAAAGATTCCTAGGCTCCTGAGGGATCGAACCTAAAGCGGTGAGGGGCAAGTGATTTCAAGTCAGAGACGTTAACCACTCGGCCACGGACGCCCCTCTCTAATGACAATGAGGGCAGACCAATGTCTGCAATGGCGATATTTAAGATGGTAATACATCACTTAAAGGTCTAATGATCTAAGCCTACAAATTACAACCCTTAGACTGACAAAGCTTCAGTGTTGAGGAGTATAACTTTTAACTGAAACATACAGTTAATGAAACGTAAGAAAAACTACCATATCTTTCTTCATGGCCATTTAGTAGGACATTAGTGCTCCCAAGTGACAATGACCAGTACTCTCTGTTATCAGAAGGAATGGATTTGACAGTGTTTAACATTATGCCTCATATTTTTATTACTTACCGATGATCATGCACAAAACTGTGTGCTTCCAGTTACTTTGGCATAGAATAAGTTTAGAATAACTTGTGTATAATATTTATAATTTCAAGACACAGTCACACCTGAATTAATGTGACTGAATGCAATAAGAGTTAATGGCGTCATACCAACAACAAACAAGAGGCCCATTAAGGCCATGTATTGCTCTACTGGCCAAAATGGCAATGACAGTTTGAGCAATTTAATGTTTAATGTAATATAGTTTGTGAGGTTCTATCACACAACCTCCAGGTTCCTAATATGAAGTATATCAAATAAACAAGGAATGTTTGTAACAGATGAATACAATTTTGAAGTTATTATCTCTACCTACTCAATAAATAGTTATTTTATTATACAATGCCAATTCAGAGGTGTAGTCGCTACAACTTTTAGTACATAACACTATGTAAACAAAGATGGCCGCTGGCAGCCATGTTTAACGTTGAATCAAAACTATTTTCGACAAGGACCAACATCATGTCATGCTGATAATTTTAGAAAAAGTCCCATATCAATATTACTTATAGTTTTCAAGAAGTAGTCGCTACAAACTTGCTTTTTAAAAATCTATTTTTAGCTTTGGCGGCAATCCTGGATTTCACATCAACATGAATATTTGCTGGGTTCAACTAAACTTTATTGGAAACATTTCTGTAAAGTTTCATGAAAATCCATCCAGTAGTTTCAGAGGAATAGTCCCTACTAAAAAATTAATACAGACGGACGATGGACATGGCACCACGGCATAACTAGAATAGTCCAACTTATACAGTCAACGCTGTATTAAGAGAACAATAAACGGTAGAGCAAAAATGGGTCTCTTTTAATACAGGTGATCCCTTAATAAAGATGGTCTCTTAATACAGGTGGTCTCTTTTAATACAGGTGATCCCTTAATAAAGATGGTCTCTTAATACAGGTGGTCTCTTTTAATACAGGTGGTCCCTTAATACAGATGGTCTCTTAATACAGATGGTCTCTTAATCCAGGTGGTGTCTTAATCGAGATGGTCTCTTAATACAGATGGTCTCTTAATACAGGTGATCTCTTAAAACAGGTGGTCTCTTAATCCAGATGGTCTCTTAATACAGTTGGTCTCTTAATACAGATAATCTCTTAATACAGGTGGTCCCTTAATACAGAAGATCCCTTAATACAGGCTGTACCTTAATACAGTGTGTTTAATTAATACATGTGGTCTCTTAATATATGTGGTCATTTAATACAGTTGGTCTCTTAATACAGTTAATCTCTTAATATGAGTGGTGTCTTAATACAGGTGGTCTCTTAATACAGATGGTCCCTTAATACAATGTTGTCTGTTAATACATGTGGTCTATTAATACATGTGGTCCCTTAATACATGTGGTCTCTTAATACATGTGGTCTCTTAATATATGTGGCCATTTAATACAGTTGGTCTCTTAATACAGGTGGTCTCTTAATACATGCAGATGGTCTCTTAATACATGTGGTCTCTTAATACATGTGGTCTCTTAATACAGGTGTTTTCTTAATTCAGGTGGTCTCTTAATACAGTGAATCTCTTAATACATGTGGTCCCTTAATACATGTGGTCTCTTAATACAGGTGGTCTCCTAATACATGCAGATGGTCTCTTAATACATGTGGTCTCTTAATACAGGTGATTTCTTAATACAGGTGGTCTCTTAATACAGATTGTCTTGCCTAACGGGGACGGGACTCAAAAATAAAAGAAAAATGTTGCTTAAATGTAAGTTTGTAAACATTTTAATAACTAAAAACAATGGAATTTTCAGTTTGCTGAGATGACATTTAAGTGCATTTGTTTAAAAACAAAATGCCATTCTATAAAAAAAAATATACAAAAATCATCAGCTCCAAAAAGTAGGTCAAGGTCATAGATGAAATCCATGCATTCAAACAGATGCACTACCCAAGACACAACTATGTCAAAATAGAATGTTTTGTCTTCCAAAGATTAAGCTATAAACTAGGTTTAAAGCATCTAGTGCATAATTATAGTTCATGAGAAAGTGATGTAAATGTTTAACAGTTATCTGCCATTTGCTTGGAGGGTGAAGGACACATCCACATTTGCTTTTTGACACGTTGTGATGTACAACCCAAGAATCAACTTTAAGCAAAGTTTGAAAGGTCTAATGCAGTTTGTGAGAAAGTGACCTAAACGCAAAAGTTGAACCTAAAAATTATTAAGTTATCTGCCCTTTGCTTGAAGGGTGAATGTCACTTCCACATTTTGCCTTGTCATGTTGCAATGTACCACCAAAGATACAACTATAAGCAAAGTTTGAAAGGTCCAGTGCATACAGTTTGTGAGAAATTGTCCTGAACGCAAAAGTTGAAGGCACAAATTATTAAGTTATCTGCCCTTTGCTGGAAGGGTGAATGTCACTTCCACATTTGCTTTGTCACGTTGTGATGTACCACCTAAGATACAACTATAAGCAAAGTTTGAAAGGTCTAGTGCAAGACAAAGACAATACAATTCCGAACTGAAATCTCTTAAAGCAGGTGGTCTCTTAATAGAGGTGGTCTCCAGAGCAAGTTTGACAGTACATCTGATTTACACAAGTCTACTTTTATAGTCGCAAGCTGAGTTCAACACTTTATCTGACAGTAAAAGCAACTGGAGAAGATCTTGAATAAGTATGGGTCAATCCAAATATGAATGAAATCACCATGGTTTGATTCAGGTTCATATTCCTTGTGCCTATGCATTAACTAATGGCCCCATGATCTGTCCGACTAAATTATTGTTAATGAAATAGTTTGGTCTGGAAAACTGGGCAGCTTTATTCTAATTATATACATATCAATCCCATTTACATTACTATTTTTTTATGATTTAGCACTAAGCTGAGTCGTCGATTGTTTTGATCAAACATGTTCATGAACAATTATTAAATCAAAGGTAACATGCGGCTTAATTTAATGCATATGCATATTTCAAATGAAACTGAATCAGCATGTTATGAAGTTTTTTTCATTTTTGGATTGACACCAATCACGCTTGTAGATCGCCTCCAGCCTCTTTAAGTAGTCATATCATTCATTTACATTTAAATTTCGTCCTCTATCTTAATTATATTAATATTTACATATTTGAACCTTGATAAATCAAAGTCCAATATGTAAGATAATAATTTAACAGTTCAAGTTTTATAGGGCAGGGAAAAGACCATACACAACAGCCTTGAATATTACCGCCACCGCCTCACCCCCACCTCCCCACCCACCACACACACACACTATTCAAGTTGTTTTTATGTCAAGTGTACATTCCCAATCAGAGTAGCTAAGGGCCTGTACAGGTGTAAACATGTTGATAAATATGAACTTGTGAGTTAAGTTAAAGCTACAGGGACTTTACTTAAATACTTGTGAATTAAGTTAAAGCTACAGAAACTTTACTTAAATCACATGTCATTTTGAAGGCTTGTCCTTTTTTGTAATTTAATGTTCATCATCTCATGGCAAAATTGGGTATTTAGGAGATCAAATAAAAACCGGACATAATTTGCTTTACAAACAGTTGTGCACATTTGCCTGTACACAATTAGAATGATAAATTACAGGGGAAAAAAGGTTTGCCTCTCTCGGGTCTAACCAAGGACCTTCTTTAATTTACAGGCAGGCGTTCTATCCATTGAACTATGAACATATGTAAATGCACCTCAATAATATACATGTAAATTAACCATTTGTGGTGTAATACTATATTTTATAAATTGAAACTAGAATTGCGTCTCAAAACAACTTTATCTCAATTTTTTATTAGCAGTTGATACCTTGTGCACATGGGTGCGCTACCTATTTAGTGTTAAAAATGCTACAACATATGGATGTTTGTTGAATTGAAACTTCTTAACCCGTGACTCATTAGTATTTGTTTAAGCATATCATCTGTAGCTTTAAGTACAATAAGTGCATGGTTTTGTTTTATCAGTAACTATCTGAAATGTATCTACCTGAAATTAACATGATGCCAGTTGTGTATCATTTATCCATTTTAACCAATCAAACCAATACGATATCGCTGCCAAACAATAGCACAGGCAACTGTAATATAACATTTATACCTATTGTTAATATATTCCGACATCAACAATAGAGCAGAGATATGCAACTGCTCAGCCTTACCCTATGGGTTAACTTCTGTCTTTTTTTATATATATGTTGTTGTTTTTTCTATTTTTAATTCTTTTTTTCTTTCGTAATACTTTGGCAGCAAATGTCACGCGGTGACAGATGAGATGTGTGAGTATCTGCGTTGTGAAAATGGATTAATAATTGGGACGATAGTAGGTCACAGGCAGAAAAGTAGATATCTGGTTGATAAAATCATTTGTTAGTTATATAAGGAGGAAAGATATGGGTACACAACAGTTTAAATACACTGATTAAAAAAAATTTGAATCTTTAAAATTACATTCTACACAAAATGGCGACACAACATTCATCTGTTGATGGTAAACCTGTTGATGGTGATCATCTAGCTGTAGTTGCTATAGACTTTGGAACAACTTATACTGGATTTGCATTTTCTTATCGCCATGACTACCAAAAGATTTATACATCAACCGCAGGTGGAAAGTTTACAAAGGACAGATTTCCAACAACAGTTCTTCTGAACCCTGATAAAACGTTTAACTCTCTTGGTTTTGAAGCTGAAAACAAATATTCCAGTCTAGCAGATAACGATGAGCATAAAAACTGGTTCTACTTCAGGAGATTCAAGATGGCGCTTTATATGACTGAGAAATTATCACGTGACGTAACAATTAATGACAATGCGGGCAGACCAATGTCTGCAATGGCGATATTTAAGATGGTCATACATCACTTAAAGGACTGTGCCAGAGCCACAATTGGGGATTCAATAGCCAATATACAGGATACTCCCATAAGATGGATCATAACTGTACCGGCCATCTGGTCAGACAATGCAAAGCAATTTATGAGGGAGGCAGCAGTTCAGGCTGGTATTTTTGAGAACCAGCTCCATTTGGTTCTGGAACCAGAGGCTGCTTCCCTGTTCTGCAAAGAGGAACCAGTCATGACAGTCAAAAAGCCAGATCAGAGAAGTGAGATTGTCCCATTCTCAAAAGGGCACAAATATATACTTGCTGATTTAGGTGGAGGAACAGCGGACATTTGCGCTCATCAAATTGTGCAAGATGGAAACCTTCGAGAACTCTACCATGCAACAGGAGGTGCTCTAGGTGGAATGTGTGTCGACATGGCATTCCAACAGTTCTTTATCAAACTGATTGGTGCAGAAGCATGGATGGCATTTAAGGAAGAATACATGGACGAATTCTTGATCCTCATGCAAACCTTCGAGACCAGAAAAACAACATTTTCCACTACAACAAAAGAAGAAATGGTATTCAGCAATCCTGCTGGACTAACAACCATAATTCAAGAAAACTTGGGCCAAACACTTCAAGAGATAATACCTGAAACAAACTTCTCTGACCAAATCTCAGTAAACAAAAGAAACAAACTTAAGATCAGTGTGAAAGTGATGGAGGACTTCTTCAAGCCCACAGTTCAGGGTATAATCAATCTCCTGAAGGAAATACTTGCTGAGACAGAGCCTGATAACATTCAAACGCTTCTTCTGGTCGGAGGGTTTTCTGAGTCTCCTTATGTAAGGGAGATAATCAAGGCAGAAATGACTGGGAGACAAGTTATCTTCCCATCAGATGGCAGTTTGGCAGTACTGAAAGGGGCAGTGTTGATGGGATACAGACCAAGGACTATCACTGAGAGGATAGCAAGATTTAGTTATGGGTTATGTGGAAGTGTACCCTTCCAAGAAGGAGTTCATCCAGAGAAGCTGAAGTTTACAGACGATGGAAACGACTGGTGTGTGTGGGTATTCCATAAGGTTATAGAACAGGGACAGGTGTTAACTTACGGACAGGTGTTTAAGTTTCCAACATATTTCACTTCTAAAACAAAGGAAACTAAGAATAAGACACTTCCTACTGGACTTTATAAATCCGCACAACCTGACCCCACCTACTGTGTAGAAGAGGAAGGATGCTCACTAGTAGGGGTAATTATACAGAAGCCACCAAAGGAAGGATGGCCTGAGAAGGTTGAGGGAGTGTTACAACTTATTGTTGGTGAGGCAGAGTTTACTGTGAAAGTGTTCAATAAGACAACAGGAGAGCAGTACGAGGCCAAAATGGATTTCTTGTAAGCATGAATGATCTACGCCTACAAATTACAACCCTTAGACTGACAAAGCTACAGTGTTGAGGAGCAAAACTTTTAACTGAAACATACAGTTAATAAAACGTAAGAATAAAACTACCATTTCTTCAATGCCATTTAGTAGAACATATTAGTGCTCCAAAGTGACAATGATCAACAATCTCTGTAATCAGAAGGAACTGATACAACTGTGCATGCTTAACATGACATCTTATACATTTTTATTACTAACCCAAGATTATCCACAATGCGTGCTTCCACATACCTTGGAATAGAATAACTTTATAAGACTTCTGTATTTTACTGTATAATTTTAAGATACTGTCAAACTTGAATTAATGTGAGTATTGTGACTGGATGCAATATAGAAGAATTAAGGGTGTCATCCAACAAACAAGAGGCCCAAGAGGGCCTGTGGACGCTCTACTGGCTAATATGGCTAAATGGCTCTTATAACATCAATGAAGCGAGTGATTATCGTCTTAAAGAGGCAGAATATAGCATTTTTAACTAAATCAAGAGCCATAACTCCGCCGTTACTGGTCCGATCTGGCTGGTTTTCGAACTTGGTCAGTAGAGATAATAAAAAAAAAAACTAAAAAAAAACAAACTTTACCGAGCTGTTATTGACATTAACAATCTGGTAAAGTTTGGAAAGATCGAATGAAAAAAAATATGTCGTCTAGAGTGTACACAAGGTTTTTCAAGTATTTGACCTAGTGACCTAGTTTTTGACCCAATGGGACCCATTTTCGAACTTGACTAAAATATAATTAAGACAACATTTCGACAAAGTTTCATCAAGATCGGGTCAGAAATATGGCCTCTAGAGTGTACACCAGGTTTTTCAAGTATTTGACCTAGTGACCTAGTTTTTGACCCTGTGTGACCCATTTTCGAACTTTAGCAAGCTATAATTGAGACAAATATTCTGACAAAATTGCATCAAGATCGGGTCAAAAAAGTTTGACCTAGTGACCTATTTTTTAACACCATGTGACCCATTTTTGAACTTGACCAAAGATATAATTAAGACAAACATTTTGACAAAGTTTCATCAAGATTGGGTCAAAAATACGGCTTCTAGAGTGTACACAAGGTTTTTCAAGTATTTGACCTAGTGACCTAGTTTTTAACCCCATGTGACCCATTTTCAAACTTGACCAAGATATAATTAAGACAAACATTCTGACAAAGTTGCATCAAGCTCGGGTCAAAAATATGGCCTCTTGAGTGTACACAAGGTTTTTCCAATATTTGACCTAGTGACCTAGTTTTTAACTTCATGTGACCCATTTCCAAACTTGATCAAGATATAATTAAGATAAACAATTTGACAAAGTTTCATCAAGATTGGGTAACAAATATGACCTCTAGAGTGTTCACAAGTTTTTTCAAGTATTTGACCTAGTGACCTAGTTTTTGACCCCACATGACCCATTTTTGAACTTGACCGAGATTTCATTGAGACAAACATTCTGACAAAGTTTCATGATGATTCCATCAGAAATGTGGCCTCTAGAGTGTACACAAGAAAAGTTAACAGACGACGGACGACAGACGGACGGACGGACGACAGACAACACACCATCCCATAAGCTCTGCTGGCCCTTGGCCAGTAGAGCTAATAACATATACCTTGCATGGCTCTATTGGATAAAGAGGCCATGGCAGATTGAGCAATTTAATGTTAAATGTAATATAGGCTTTGGGATTCAATCACACAACCCCAGGTTTTCAATCTGAAATGTATCAATTATAAAACATAAAAGAAAATCCTGAAGTTTTCATCACTTCCTGTTTGTTAAAAAGATATTACAATATACAAATGCTCGTGTTGAACCAATAGTCGAGCGGAAATCTAAGACTCTGTGCAAATGACTGTTGGCTGTACCAACAACTGTCCTTATACCAATAATGTTTGCAGTAGATACAACTGTCCTGCGAATAGTGTCGTCCCATTAAAAACCCACGGTCTTAAAGGGACACAAAGCAATCTTGATTTTTAAAAACTCACATTAGTTTTTCTACATAACTTGTATTTGTTCCATCATTAATATTAATTATTAGAATAGTATAAATCAACTTGTTTTTGCATATTATTATTTGTTGATTATATTGCACCAATAATACATTTAAACTTGTGGTAGATTAAGACAAAGCAATGAACTCTCAAAATTATATTTAATTAATATATGCATTTAGAAGGTTTAAAGTCAAAATGATACTGGTTAAATAGATTGAGATGTTAATTTCAATGCTGATAAACATCAATCATAACTCTATCTTCGCAGTTTAAATTTTGCAAACGATCACATAAAGGTTTATTTGTTATAGTATAACTCTTGCATTTTAAACTATATTAATGATTGGGAAGTATTTAAATTCAAAAATAAATAAAAAGTAAAAGACAATTCACACCACAATGTAGCAAACTTCTAAACATATATTAACAAATTGAAATCATAGAAAAAAGAATAGCAATATCTAAGGACAAAATATGATAAATGAGGACATTTTTATAAATGGGGACATTTTGATAAATGAGGACATTTTGCAGCTAAGAAATGACGTTTTTAAAATTGAATGCTGTCGTGTATGTTTATTTTTGTACTCCCCACCCCAACCCCACCCCCACCACCACCCCACCCCACACACACACTCAGCCCACCTTTTTAAAACAAGAGGGCCAAAATGGCCCTAAATCGATCACCTGAGTACTTGCCCATTATCAAACTTCTTAGAAATCTTATGGTCATATACAATCTGTGCCATCTGTGCAAGTTTGGCTAAGATTGTTCAAAAAATGTGGCGTCTGTTGTGTTAACAACATTGACATAAAGACACTGAAAAAGTTTGGTAAAGACCAAATACAAAATTAAGGTGCTAGAGTGTAACTCCCTGGTGCAGGGCCAAATATGGCACGTCAACACATAAATAGGTAATATTGTGCACAAAAACTGATGAAAGATGAAGAAATGAAGTAGTAATTAAACAAGAGGACCAGGATGACCCTAGATCGCTCACCTTGTGCAATAAGTCTGCTGTCTCTAGTGTGGCATGGGTATTGTTTAATTTGTCCCACTTTCTTCTATGAATGAGATTTCATCAAAATGGGTGGGGGATTTATATTAACATTCTCAACAATCTTGGTAAAGATCAGATAAAAAATGAAGTAGCTACAGATTTGACAAAGGAAAATACAATATAGCATTTTTCAACAAATCAAGGGCCACAACTCTGTCGTTACTAACATGATCTAGCTGGTTTTCGAAATTTAATAAAATAAACAAATGAAAAAAAAATTCAAATAAAAAATGAAGGCCCTATCGTCTAAACGAGTCAAAATATAGCATTTTTAACTAAATCAAGGGCCATAACTCCGCTGTTACTGGTCCAACCTGGCTGGTTTTCGAACTTGTTCGAGCTTTCATTGATATTAACAATCTGGTAAAGTTTGGTAAAGATCAGATAAAAAATGTCTTAACGAGGCAAAATATAGCATTTTTAACTAATTCAAGGGCCATAACTCCGCTGTTACTGGTCCAATCTGGCTGGTTTTCGAATTTGTTCGAGCTTTCATTGATATTAACAATCTGGTAAAGTTTGGTAAAGATCGGATGAAAAATGAAGGCCCTATCGTCTTGAGGCAAAATATAGCATTCTTAACTAATTCAAGTGCCGTAACTCCACCACTACTTGTCCAATATGGCTGGGTTTTTAACTTGTCCGAGCTTTCATTGATATTAACAATCTGGTAAAGTTTGGTAGAGATTGGATGAGAAATGAAGGCCCTATCGTCTTAACGAGGCAAAATATAGCATTTTTAACTAAATCAAGGGCCACAACTCGCTGTTACTGGTCCGATCTGGCTGGATTTCGAACTTGTCCGAGCTTTCATTGATATTAACAATCAGTTAAAGTTTGGTAAAGATCGGATGAACAAGAGGCCCAAGAGGGCCTGTTGGCGATCTACTGGCTCAAGATAAAGTTTATGTATAAGGGGCCATAAGTTTTTCAAAAATCATTCAACCAGAACATGGCAATGACGGGTGCAACTAAGCTTAGTACTGATCATTCTCGCCAAGATTCGCTGAAATCCGGCAAAGAATCCAGAAGAGACTAATCTGGACAAAGCTTGTGTATTAAAACATTTAAAGGGTCACAACTCTGCCAAAAATCATTCATCCGAAATATGGCTATGATCTGCACAACTAGGTTTGATACTGATCATCCTTGTCAAGTTTTGTCTATATCCAGCCAGGGGTTCAGGAGAACTAGCCCGGAAAAAAATTGTGGTATCAAAATCCTTTAAAGGCCCATAACTTTGCCAAATATCTGTAAACCGGAACGTGACGATGATATGCACAACTAGGCTTGGTGCTGATCATCCCTGCAAAGTTTCATTGAAATCGGGCGAGGGGTTCAGGAAAAGTAGATCAGACAAAGTTTGTGTATTAAAACCTTTAAAGGGTCATAATTCTGCCAAAAAAATCATTTAGCCGGAATACAGCAATGATTTGCACAACTAGCATGGAATTGATCATCCCTAAAAAGCTTCGTTTAAATCCGACCAGGGGTTCAGGAGAACTAGTCAGAACAAAGTTTGTGTATTAAAACCTTTAAAGGGCCATAACTCAGCCAAAAATCATTCAACCGGAACACGGCGATGATTTGCACAACTAGACATAGAATCCATCATCTCTAAAAAGTTTCGTTTAATCAGGCCAGGGGTTCAGGAGAACTAGTCAGAACAAAGTTTGTGTATTAAAACCTTTAAAGGGCTAGAACTCCGCCAAAATCATTCAACTGGAACACAGTGACTCTGTAAAACTAGGCTTGGTACTGATCATCCCTGCATAGTTTCAATGAAATCCGGCCAAATGAAGGCCCTTTAGTCTTAATGAGGCCAAGATATAGCATATTTCAGAAAATCAAGGGCCTTGACTTCGATGTAAATGGTCCAATCTGGATGAATTTCGAACTTGTCCAAGCTTTCATTGATATTAACGATCTGGTAAAGTTTCTTACAGATCGGATGAAAGATGAAGGCCCTATCGTCTTGAGGCAAAATATAGGATTTTTAACTAAATCAAGGGCCATATCTCCACTGTTACTGGTCCGATATGGCTGGTTTTCGAACTTGACCGAGCTTACATTGCTATTAACAATCTAGTAAAGTTTCATAAAGATCACCTGAAAAATAAAGGCCCTATCATCTTAACGAGGCAAAATATAGCATTTTTAACTAAATCAAGGGCCGTAACTCATCTGTTACTGGTCCGATCTGGCTGGTTTTCGAATTTATCTGAGCTGTCATTGATATAAACAATCAGGTAAAGTTTTGTAAAGATCAGATTAAAGATGAAGGCTCTATCAAATTAACGCGGCAAAATATAGCATATTAAACTAAATCAAGGGCCACAACTCGCTGTTACTGATCCGATCTGGCTGGTCTTCGAAAGTGTCCGAGCTTTCATTTATATAAACAATCTGGTAAAGTTTGGTAAAGATCGAATGAAAGATAAAGGCCCTGCCGTCTTAACAAGTCAAAATATAGCATTTTAACTAAATCAAGGGCAATAACTCCGCTGTTAATGGTCCGATCTAGCTGGTTTTCGAACTTGTCTGAGCTTTCATTGATATTAACAATCTGTGCAAGTTTGGTAAAGATCAAATAATAAATAAAGGTGCTAGAGTGTTCACAAGGCTTAATATGGCATTTTTCAGCAAAACAAGGGCCATAACTCCGGTGAAATTATTTTGATCTTGCCGGTTTTCAAACTTGTCCGAGCTTTCATTGATATAAAAACACTGGCAAAGTTAAATAAAGGTCCAATTAATATTGAAGGCCCTAGAGTGTTCACAAGGCAGAAAATAGAATCTTTCAGAAAAAACAAGGGCCGTAACTCCGGTGGAACTGATCCGATTTAGCTGTTTTTCAAACTTGTTTGAGCTTTCATTGATATTAACAATCTGTGCAAGTTTGGTAAAGATTAAATAATAAATGAATGTGCTATAGTGTTCACAAGGCAGAAAATGGCATTTTTCAGAAAAAACAAGGGTCATTACTCTGGTGTTACCGAACCAATTTAGCTGATTTTCGAACTTGTCCAAGCTATCATTGGTATTAACAATCTGTGCAAGTTTGGTAACAAGCAAATAATAAATGAAGGTGTTAGAGCTTCACAAAGCAGAAAATAGCAATTTTCGGGGGAAAAACAAGGGCCATAACTCCGGTGTTACTGATCCGATTTGGCTGATTTTCGAACTTGTCTGAGCTTTCATTGATATTAACAATCTGTGCAAGTTTGGTAAAGATCAAATAATAAATGAAGGTGCTAGAGTGTTCACAAGGCTTAATATGGCATTTTTCAGCAAAACAAGGGCCATAACTCCGGTGAAATGTATCCGATCCGGCTGGTTTTCGAACTTGTCCGAGCTTTCATTGATATAAAGACACTGGCAAAGTTTCGTAAATATTCGATAACTAATGAAGGCCCTAAAGTGTTCACAAGGCAAAAATTAACAGACGGACGGACGACGGACGGACGGACGGACGGACGACGGACAACTCGCCATCCCTTCGGCCAGTAGAGCTAAAAATGAAGGCCCTAACATCTTAACCAGGTAAAAGTTAACGACGACGACGGACGAAGTGTGATCTTCGGCTCAGGTGATCTTAAAAACAAAACATTCTTTGAAATTACAATACATTTTTGATCTCCAAATATCAAAGAAAAAAATCAAAATTCAATAATGTTCGATCTTTTAACTCTAGTGCTCCCCTTGCATTTTGCTACTATTAGGGGAAATAAGGTATCTATCCTGTCCTTTCATTAAAATTCTAACCACATATCTCCTATTCATATCTAATATAATCTTCTTTTTCGAGAGACACAAGTGTAAAATAAAACGTGTTACGTTTTGTATTCTGTAAACATGTATTGAGAAAATGTAACTGTTATTTGTAAATGTGTTTTTTTGTACAATTGTGAAAAGTGAATAATAAAATATTTCCATTAAAGAAGTATTTGTTTACTATAACGCAATCAATATGACAACTGAATTGACACTATTATTTATATAAATCATACTAGTATAGTTTATAATATTTTATTAGAATTTCAAGGAAATAAGCGACCGCAGAACTTAATTCTTTAAAATTCTAACAAAACAGTCTATTACATCATTTTAGAATTTATTTTATGATTAGAATTTTGTGACTCTTGAATGAGTTCTGAGAATGGAATGAGTTTCTCCACCTCGTTAAATTAACTGGTTTATTGGTCCAATTTTTATCACTGAACCAATCAGAATGCTTCATTCATATTTTCATTTGTTTTTTTCTATCATGACATCACTTTCTGGTATTATGACATCACATCCTGGTATTATGACATCACATCATGCTATTATGATGCAACTTAGTGAGTTCTGAAAACTGATTGAGTGTTTAAATTGCTGTAAGAAACAGATTAAGACTGTATCTCAATGAGTAATGAGTTTCTTGAAATCAAGAATCATAAAATTCTAAATATGAAATAATTCTAAAATGATTTAATAGACTGTTACAAGTGATCTATAAAGGATTTATAGTTCAACACATAATTTGAAAATATTTGGCATTTGATTGGTTGGTATTTCATTTTTATAGATATTGCATCATGTGTACCAACATGAAAATAAGAGGGTCAAAATTTTGAAAATCTCCCAACATGCAATGCTCAATGGTTGTATACATTTTTACATTTTAGTTGAATACAAAGCGATTTATGTAGCTGTTGTTTTGCGAAGATAATCGTAACCCAGATGTAAATGTATAAAATTATTAGCTCTTTTCATGTTTCGTACTTTGGGTCAAACTATCATATAAGTTTCATTGGTGGTATGATAATCTTTTTTTTAGACTTTTTTTTGTACGTCATTTTCAACACATGTAAGGTTATATATGACGGTCGATTTTGTGGTGGAGGCAGACCATCCATATTTCCTGAGTAGAACCAGTATTGTACACCTTCCGCAATACGTAAGAATCGACACTAAGTCTTCCTCACTTACAAATCGAGCTCCCAGTGGGATTCGAACCTGCAGCGGTGACAGGCGAAGGTTTACAACACAACATTGTTAACCATTCGGTTTAAAACAATAACTGTGTCTAGGGCTCATACAAGCCCAGTAATCGACGTCATCAGCAGGTGAACGAGATGATCATCCGTAACGAAGATTTGTCTCGACTCGGTAAGTAAACACATGCATTTCAGCTCTAATACTCAGTCCATAAAGATATAATTGTGCCTAAAGTATCACAATCAATGGTAAAAAGACTCGGTTAATATTCACTTGTGTTTACTTACCGAGTCGAGACAAATCTTCGTTACGGATGATCATCTCGTGCACCTGCTGATGACGTCGATTACTGGGCTTGTCATATGCCCCCACTGGTAACACTATCTGAAACACAACTGTGTGTCACTGGTTACACACCTGTGGCACCTTAAAAAGTTCATGACAAGCCAGTGGCACCTTTAAAAGTTTGCAAGAAAAACTTATTCCGCGGGTTGTATGGACGACAGACGGATGAACAACGTACAACTCGGCATCCCATAAACTCTGTTGGCCAGTGGTTTGGTTAAAATCGGATGAAAATGGAGAGGCAAGAGTGCTTATACAAAAAGGTTAATGGATGACGGACAATGGACAACGAGTCATCGCATAAGCTCATCTCGCCTAACGAGGTTGTCAGTAATACTTTAAACACAATGGTGCCTACTTGTAGCAGTGAGCTCAATGCTCAACTTAAAAGTGCTGCCACACTGGAATACCACGCCCTAGAGACATGACATAATATCCCCCACTCGAACACATTATACTGACATCAGGCCAACCAGTCCTAGAACTACCATTTACATGCTAACAACAAGCAATGGAGCTAAGAGTACCATTGTTATGAAGTTTTTGGTATGACCCACCTGGGATTGAACCAACGACCTCCTCCTGTATGCAAGGCGGACAATGGCCTGGGATTGAACCCATGACCTCCTGTATGCAAGGCGGACACTGGCCTCGGATTGAACCCATGACCTTCTGTATGCAAGGCAGACACCGGCCTGGGATTGAACCCAGGACCTCCTGTATGCAAGACGGACACCGGCCTGGGATTGAACCCATGACCTTCTGTATGCAAGGTGGACACCGGCCTGGGATTGAACCCATGACCTTCTGTATGCAAGGCGGACACCGGCCTGGGATTGAACCCAGGACCTCCTGTATGCAAGACGGACACCGGCCTGGGATTGAACCCATGACCTTCTGTATACAAGGCGGACACCGGCCTGGGAGTGAACCCATGACCTTCAGTATGCAAGGCGGACACCGGCCTGGGATTGAACCCATGACCTTCTGTATGCAAGACGGACACCGGCCTCGGATTGAACCCAGGACCTCCTGCATGTAAGACAGACATCGACCTGGGATTGAACCCATGACCTCCTGTATGCAAGATGGACAACGGCCTGGGATTGAACCCATGACCTTCAGTATGCAAGGCGGACACCGGCCTGGGATTGAACCCATGATCTTCTGTATGCAAGGCGGACACTGGCCTGGAATTGAACCCAGGTCCTCCCGTATTTATGCAAGGCAGACACTCTACCACTAAACCGATTCACAGCAATGTAAAACAGACAAAAGACGCAGCAGAAAATCTCACCCATGCTAAAAGGCATTTTTAAAAAAGAACTTGATTCCATTTCAAATGAGATTTATGAAACGCTTGACAATAATCTGCCTGTCAGAATCTAATATCTGGCCTCACAATGTTTTTTCAATAACTGAGATGGACTGACATGTAAAAACTATTTAATCAAGATTAGCATAACCTAGTACATACCTGCTAAAACGAAAAAGTATTTATCACAGAGTTTCTCAGCTGGGAACAGAGTTTAACACTAACGTAAAAATGTCCAATTCTGCAGGCATTAAAAGATGGGCACATTCAGTTACATGATATTAAAGAAACTAAACCCACAAAATAATGGAATTTGTGCGTTGAAGGACAAATTACTGTTATTCAAGTGGAATATAAAATAAATTTAGTGTATAAATTCTGCCGGTGCATTTTATACATAGACACCGGTAACTTTAATTATCAAATTCCTTTTTGTCTACACAGTTGGATTGAACAAAGGTTCAGTAATTCATTCGGTACAAAACTTTTATTTTATCTGTATCCGCAACATAAACCTTACATTTAAGGCTTTTGTAAATTGGTAAGTACGTTACTGGTCATTTTGTAAAGAACTATTTGTTGCAGGGGAATTTAGTTTATTAGGATTAAAAGCGATTGTAAGAATGCTTCAAGTAGAAGGAGGGCGTCGCCATTACTGGCATTAGTCATAGTTATCATGTATTACATATGCATGACGTAATCGATCCAACTCGTGTTACCTGCATTTTTCTATATCATGTATTGTTCATTTACGGCCGAAGAAGCAACATTTAATAGTCGTCTTATAAAATAATCTTTTTCGTAGATAAATATTTGCAACGTATTTAATTTAATAATGACTTTGTATCAAATTATGCTTGGTAGATTTTATCTCAACACCGGCAAACCTTTTCTTTTAAGGGAAATAACTGTTCCTACATGATACATGTTTTAATGTTGGAGTTGTTCCTCTTCGATGTTCTTAACGTGGTTGTTTATTGTTTCGTTTATAAACTATACATTTTTGTTTCTTGTTTTATAAGTGCGGTAAGTGATTGGGTCCTGAAGAGGTCTGCAGCTAGGAATCGGCGGATGCTGTTACTGGACACAGGGCTCGTTTTTTATCATATTATAATTAATTTTCACCTTCGAAATACACAAGATTGATCATAGCAATTGTTCATACCGACGGAAGGAAAATGCTGTTGTGACCTGGATGTTCTGTCATTGATCATTGATCAGGCTGATCTTTTGCATGTTTGTGGGGGAGGGGGAATAAATAAATAAAATTATAGAATAAATAAATAAAATAAAAAAAAATAAAATAATAATACATAAATAATAATATTAAGAATATATATATATATATTTCGTAAATCGAAAGATTTAAATAAAAAAATAACTACAAAAAATAATATAATTAAATTACATAATAGACGTAATAAAACAAAAACACAAAACAATTTAAATAAATAAATCAATAAAATGAACCTGTATATAAAAATATTATTCTAATAATAAATGTAATAAATATATATACTTATGGATGCTAATTGGCAACGGATTAATCGCTCACGTTACATTTCAGTTGAAAAATGCCTAAACGACAGTCAAAAAGCCCGTACGCCAGGCGTCAGAAAGTGGTGACTCTGGAGAAATCGGCTAATAGTTCACCAGCACCTCCAGATTCGGCAGGCAGGACACTAGAATCTCCAGTCGTGGACCCGGAGCTTATTAAGGAGGTTGTTCGACAGGTGACCCCCCATTTGGTCGAGTCGCTTGGGGGCATCAGGCGAGGTGTCGTGGTTCCGGGACCTGAGGCCCCACTCCAAGGTACGAGTACACAGAATGCCGTTTTACCCGTGTCAATAACCAGCATTCACGATGAGTTGGGTTCCAACATTGGGCCTAGCTTATCAAGCAAAATCTTAAACGGGGAATATGTTGATCTTGCGTTACTCCTTTCAAAGCCCCAGGAAGACATTTCAAAACATGTCTCTCTGATTGATGGGCAATTGATTTTGCAGTCATGGTCTTCTGGATCTAAAATTGCTGATGTTCAGCAATGGACAGACGCTTTTTTGATTTATATAATTGTCTATACTTCCTTTCATCCAGAGGCAATAGCTGGTTTATTAAAACACTTAAGTATTATTCGCTTGGGGGCCCATCGTTTTGCCGGGCTGGGTTGGAAATTGTATGATGAACAATTTAGGTTGAAGAAAGCCCGTGACCAATCTTCTTCTTGGGGTTTGGTTGATCAGGAACTATGGCTGTTATATATGTATTACACGCCTTCTACACCTGTTCAATCGGGTCTAAAACATCACAAGTGTTTCGACTACAATTCCAATGGTTGGTGTACCAAAAAACCATGCAATTATCTTCATATATGTATGAGATGCTCGGGTTTCCACCCATCTTTGCGATGCAACAGTCACGCTTCACAATTGAACCAACCTCAGGCTAGTAATGTATTTAATTTTAGGGCAGGCGGTGGAAGTCAGCAAGGGGCACGTTTCCCGTCTCCTGTGCCAAGCTACCCAACACGTCTAGTCTATAGGTCAGCTGCGCCAGTTGGGGCTTCGCCAAGGCTCCAATTTAGATATGCCAACTCGCGGGCAAACACCCATTAGAATCAAACCTCTTTGTAGCATGTTGGAGTTTTACCCCGATACAGACACCGCCAATGAATTGATAAATGGTTTTGTTAATGGATTTAGATTGCATTATTCGGGACCTAGGCAATTTTCGGATTGCCAAAACTTAGTCTCTGTCAAAAACAATGAAGCGGAAGCTTTAAGACTGATTAACAAGGAAATTTCTTTAGGGCGTATGGCAAGCCCCTTTTGGGATCCACCTTTTCAAAACATAAGAATATCTCCAATCGGTTTGGTCCCGAAAAAAGACGGTAGTTCTCGGTTAATACACCATTTGTCATACCCATGTGGGTCCAGTATTAACGATTTTATTGATCCAAATTTATGTAATGTTCAATATGCTTCTTTCGACCAGGCCATTGAAATGATCCAGGCCCTGGGACCAGGGGCTTTGCTGGGGAAAATGGACATAAAATCTGCTTTTAGATTACTGCCAATAAATTATCTAGATTTCGAGTTGTTGGGCTTTAAAGTTATGGGACAATTCTTCTATGAAAAAGACTGTGCCTTCCGATGGGATGTTCCATTTCTTGTTCTCTTTTTGAAAAATTTGCAACTGCTCTTGAGTGGGTAGTCAAACAACAGTCCAGATTAGATAGTGTTATTCATTATTTAGACGATTTTCTTTTTGGCGGTAGGAAAGAATACTCAGACTGTGCCTTGCTTAGGTTTTAGTAATTTGTGCATGGAAATTGGCGTTCCTATTGCGGATGACAAAACAGTGGGGCTACTCATATTTTAATATTTTTAGGCCTTGAAATTGATTCTGAGAAAATGATAGTGCAAATTCCCAATGACAAATTGATCGAGTTAAGGAGCTTATTAACATTTATTTTGGGGAAGAAGAAGGTCACTCTCAAGTCTCTGCAGTCTCTTGCTGGCTCGCTGAATTTTTGCTCACGTGCAATACCGCTATGTCGGGTGCAGCACAACCACATCACTTCATTAGAGTGTCCAAACCAATGAAAGACGATGTAAAAATGTGGTTAATATTCCTTGATTGTTTTAATGGCTACTGTTATTTCCCGGATTCAGTTTGGACCAGCAATTTCGACTTGCATCTTTTTACTGACTCTGCAGGCAATGCTAATTTAGGGTGTGCTGCATATTTCGAACCACATTGGACTTTTTTCCAGTGGCCAATTAGTTGGCGCGACACAGAACTGATAACGGATATAACTTTTCTCGAGTTGGTACCCATAGTTTTGGCTTTTCAAATATGGGGCAATATGTTCCAGGGTAAAAAGATTGTCCTGCATACGGACAATCTCGCGCTGGTCTCTATTCTAAACAGAAAAACGTCCAGATATGTTAGAGTGATGCACCTTGTTCGTCCCCTTGTTTTGCAAACTATGTTGTTTAACATACAGTTTCATGCAGTTCATATTGAAGGAAAAAACAATTGTATATTTGATGCCTTATCTCATAAACAATGGGTTCGTTTTCAGCAGCTGGCTCCCAGGGCAGAACAACACCCATGTCCAGTTCCTGCATCTTTCCTAGCTTTGATATCCAGTCTCGAGCAGACAGGCTTTTAGAGGCATCGTTGGCCTTCAACACGTGGGAATCTTACAATACAGGCATTAAATCATTTGACACTTTTCGGGTTAATTATAATATGCAATTGGCCTGGCCTCCAACCATACAGCAAGTAGTCGATTTCATTGCTCATCTGTCCCTTAAAGGGTGCGCACCCGCAACAGCTCGTTCATATTTGTCTGGCATTAGTTTTAAATGCAAACTTTTGCATTTATCAGATGTAACAAATAATTTCGTAATTAAAAAAAATGTTAGTTGGCATGAATCGTCTTGATAAAAGGGTCGATCCCAGACTCCCCATTACTCCAGATATGTTGGTCAAGATTTTAAAAATATTACCAGCTATTTGCAGTTCAAATTATGAAGCTTCTATGTTCGCAGCTGCCTTTGCACTGGCATATTTCGGGTTTCTTCGAGCAGGAGAATTAGTGTCGGATAATAAGAGCCATACAATACATGCACTGACTTTCGACAGCATACACTTTTCTCAAGAAAACACTCTACTCGAAATACATCTGGCACACTCAAAAACAGATCAGAGGGGTGTGGGCACTATTATTTCACTTCCAGCTATTAACTCTACAATATGTCCTGTCACTCGTCTTAAATCGTATTTAGAGGTTCGCCCCAAATGTATCGGTCAGCTATTTATTCATTTTGGGGGTGGTCAAGTCACTCTGTATCAATTTAGCGCGGTGTTAAAAAAAGCGTTGATCGCTTTAGGAATTGATGCCAATAATTATAAGTCTCATTCTCTACGTATTGGCGCAGCTTCCAATGCATCGCGTCTGGGAATGTCGGATGACATGATCAGAGAGCTTGGGCGATGGGACTCTAAGGCTTACAAAACATATATCCGAGTTCCGACCGAACAGCTCAACTATTGTTCCCCTAGTTGAATCGAAAAATACCAGCTGCAGAACTAAGGCACCAAATGGTTAAAACCTTAAACAATATCAAAGACCTTATAATACCTGGAGTTTTTATTGTGTGGTCACAAATTCTTCCGCGTTTAGTTTGGCGGGATGAGTTCTCATTCAGCTTTAGAACGTGTGAGAGTTAGGGTTAATAGTAAGGCGGCTACAGAAGTGATTAAATTGGGGGGCGGGTATATAAAATACCCGGAAATAGCAGAGTCAAATTTGCATTTGTATTCTGGCAAAGTTCATTTGTCCGACCAAGGCAATAAAGTATTCTTGCAAAACCTACGTCTCGGGCTGCATTATTTTCTTTCACTTTTAAACAATGAATAACAATGTTTATCCCTCTGGCAATGTGACTGTTAGTGTGTACATGTCAGGAGTTTGCTAATACTGTTGCAGTCTCTATTGAAGAATTTTATTTTGAACGTTCTCAATTTCGAGACGTTTTTTGTTTTATATTGTCGAGACATTTGCTTCAGCTATTTCCTCTACTTGAGGAGTGTGTTGCCTCTATTTGAGGCTGTCTCTATTTGAGGCTTTTTTCTCTTTGCGCTCTCTATTTGAGGCGTTTGTTATTTTGGCGAGACATTTGCGTCAGCCATTTCCTCTATTTGAGGCATTTTTTATTTTTGGCGAGACATTTGCGTCAGCCATTTCCTCTATTTGAGGTTTTTATTTTAAATAGTTTTTGTTGGCCACTCAGCTTTGTCGTATATATTTAAACCATGTTGCATTTAGTCTAGTCTCTAAGCTGTGTCCCGCTTCCCCCATGTGTGGCGGTGTCACGCAGGACTGCATGACATGTGGCAGTTTTTCGCGGTCACAGCAATTACTTATTGTGTAGTTAATAAGAATTTTGACATTTTCAATGCAAGAGCTTTCAATTAGGTACATTTGTCTATGTGAACTGCTGTACCCAGGGTTCATAAAGTACATACATATGTTTAATTAACTACACATTTTATCTTCTATATTAGGTACATTTGTCTTTGTGAACTGCTGTACCCAGGGTTCATAAAGTAAATGAATATGTTTTATATTTTATTTTGTTGAAGCCGTGGCCAATATATTCCAATAAACATAAACTGTAAACATTGCCTTGTATTGTGCTAAACCCATCTTTAATTATGGAATTTGTGCGTTGAAGGACAAATTACTGTTATTCAAGTGGAATATAAAATAAATTTAGTGTATAAATTCTGCCGGTGCATTTTATACATAGACACCGGCAACTTTAATTATCAAATTCCTTTTTGTCTACACAGTTGGATTGAACAAAGGTTCAGTAATTCATTCGGTACAAAACATTTATTTTATCTGTATTTGCAACATAAACCCACCCACCCTCTCCTGTTATTGAAAACAGT
The DNA here is from genome assembly GCA_037043455.1 of Cyrtodaria siliqua. NCBI lineage: Eukaryota > Metazoa > Mollusca > Bivalvia > Adapedonta > Hiatellidae > Cyrtodaria > Cyrtodaria siliqua. The sequence continues at coordinate 48,131 of JAWPHD010012026.1, forward strand.
GTTTTCGGTTTTTTATGTTTTTATTTTTAGAGCATGGGATTTCATCGGTTTCAGTCGGGTTCTTCTGTCGCGGCTTCAACAGAGTTTACAGCAGTCCACGTTCAGGATCTCCACACGGTGGCAGCAGTTTTTCGCGGTCACAGCAATTACTTATTGTGTAGTTAATAAGAATTTTGACATTTTCAATGCAAGAGCTTTCAATTAGGTACATTTGTCTTTGTGAACTGCTGTACCCAGGGTTCATAAAGTACATACATATGTTTAATTAACTACACATTTTATCTTCTATATTAGGTACATTTGTCTTTGTGAACTGCTGTACCCAGGGTTCATAAAGTACATGAATATGTTTTATATTTTATTTTGTTGAAGCCGTGGCCAAAATTTTCCAATAAACATAAACTGTAAACATTGCCTTGTATTGTGCTAAACCCATCTTTAATAATGGCAAAATTACGCTACAAAATGGTTTATCAAAACCCTATCCAGGTGTTCATGGCCATATAATAATGTATATAGGCCAATAAAAAGTATAGGTTTATCTATTGGTCTTAAAATACCCATGACTGACTATGAGTTGGTAACTCATAATTTGAGGTTCCTGTTTTGGGGTTTGGCATGACTGGTTAAAGCCATTTAGATTGTGTCTACAGAGTTTAGGTTCTCGAAATATGTTAGTTACATACATACTTTGTCATCAGTAGGTTTAGAAATGGTCGGTTTTATCGTGGTGGAGGCAGACCACCCACTTTTCCTGGGTAGAACCAGTACTGTACACCTCCCGCCATCCGTTAGAATCATTTAATTGAGATGAAGAAAGTAAGGTCATATGAACTACCCACCACATGCAATTGAGATAAAGTAACAAAGGTCATATGACCTACTCTCCACATGTAATTGAGATAGAGTAACCAAGGTCATATGACCTACTCTCCACATGTAATTGATAACTGAGATGGAGTAACCAAGGTCATATGACCTACTCTCCACATGTAATTGATAACTGAGATGGAGTAACCAAGGTCATATGACCTACTCTCCACATGTAATTGATAACTGAGATGGAGTAACCACAATAGATGGGAAGTACCACTTTTGAAACAAAAGAAACTGAATACAACGGTGTCTATATTTTACCTTCAAATAATCGTATGCGCAGGACCCACCCTCAACATCGAACGAGTTGAAGGTCAAGGTTATTCTGTAGCCTGGATTCATATTGATGATGTATTCACACTGTCTGTTGCTAGGATACGGGTCCGGGAAGTAAGGAGAATGAATAAGTCCCGTTGGAGTCGTAAATATCCCTCCACAAGCTGCGGAAGATATGCATAATACACATGTACCTGTATATACATTACTTAAGTAGACTATAACGCCACGTTTTTATAATAATTAGCTTGCAGGATATATCAAATTCATGTTTACAAAAAATAATAGTTTTTGCAATTTCGTTTTTGCAATTCCTATGTGGGGGAGGAGAGCACGGTAGTCATTATTTTTGCCTGTACATAGGTGACAAGTTATCACTAAAAATGTGCTTAAAGCTACACAATCCAGATAAAATGTCTACAACATATCCAGCAAAGTACCTTATCTATAGGCTGTCTTGTGTTTCAGAAAACAAAAATGTGTGAGCTTTTCTCTGTTCTAGCATTTTCTCTGAACATTCCTGTTCTAGCCCAGCTTTATGTGAGTTTAAACCTTGCAGGCATTTTATTATTCTGATAATTATTATTATTATTCCGTGATAAATGAAACTAGACCACTCACCAACAGCCCAAGTCGCCCTGAACCCTGCCCTCGTTACTGAGGCGTCAGACACAAACTTCACATACAAGCTGTTGCTGGTGGATGTCAAAGGAACCGGCATTGTGTCACCGCAGTAACGACCCATCAAATCTGCGTTCTCACTGTTACCATTTCGTACCTACAACACAAATTGTGTTTTTATATGTATTGTAAACTAAAACCAGAGAAATCTCTAATGAAAAAAATATTTTCTGCTAAATACTTAATTATAAAAGGTTGAGTTGGTCAGGTTTTCAAAAATATGTTTTATGTTTTTAAGACTTTCCTTATGTAAGTCTATGTAAAAACATGCAAAATTGGATTTCAAATGAGCAAACTCGATAGACCAGGGGTTAACGATCATTAATAATAATAAAGAACAAGAGGGCCTGTGGATGTCCTACAAGTGTTCAGCATCTTACAAAATGTATTATAATTAGATACAAAATATAAAGAATATAATTCTATTATTCTCTTCAATTAAAGGGAAAAAAACACAAAACTTTATACTGTCATACAAAATGTCAAAGTCATACTTACCTCTATATATATAGTCATACTGAAGGTCAAGGTCACACTTACTTCTATACAGTTGCACTAAAGGTCAAGGTCACACTTACCTCTATACAGTCATACTTAAGGTTAATGTCACACTTACCTCTATACAGTCATACTTAAGGTTAATGTCACACTTACCTCTATACAGTCATACTGAAGGTCAAGGTCACATTTACCTCTATATAGTCATACTGAAGGTCAAAGTCACTTACCCATATAGTCATACTGAAGGTCAAGGTCAAACGTACGTCTACATGGTCATACTGATGGTCAAGGTCGCACTTACCTCTATACAGTCACACTAAGGGTAAATGTTACACTAACCTCTATGTTACACTAACCTCTATTGTCATACAGAAGGTCAAGGTCTCACTTACCTCTATACAGTCACACTAAGGGTAAAGGTTACACTAACCACTATAGTCATACAGAAGGTCAAGGTCAGACTTACCTCTATATAGTCATACTGAAGGTCAATGTCAAACTAACCTCTATACAGTCGTACTGAAGGTCAAGATAATTTACCTCTATATAGCTGTACAAAAGGTCAAGGTCACACTAACCTCTATACAGTCATACTGAAGGTCAAGGTCTCACTTACCTCTATACAGTCAAACTAAGGGAAAGGTTATACTAACCACTATAGTCATACAGAAGGTCAAGGTCAGACTTACCTCTATATAGTCATACTGAAGGTCAATGTCAAACTAACCTCTATAGTCGTACTGAAGTTCAAGATCCTTTACCTCTGTATAGTCATACAGAAGGTCGAGGTCACACTTACATCCATATAGTCATACTGAAAGTGAAGGTCACACTAACCTCTATATAGTCATACTGACAATCCACATGACCTTCCAGCTCCATATTTGTGAAGGTGAGTGTGAGGGTGTCACGCTCGTGTACCGTAATAACCCACACGCAACTGGCATGATGGTTGTAAGCGTTGGGGTAGTTGGGAGAGATGAGGATTCCTGTTTCAGCGGTATACGTCCCTCCACACCCTGGATCAGCTGGAATATGTAGAATGAAGAGTCATTCAAACAATTATAGAGATTGGCAAACATTATTTTTTCGGTCGATACTGGGCATTTTTTTTATTTAATTCTTTCTAAACTGTGCCCAACTGCTGCAAACAATATTTTTTCAGTTGATTTTGGAAATTAAAGTGTTTATTTTTTAAGTATTTTGGTGCCAAATTGCTCCGGAAGCACAGTTTCCTGCACAAAGTTGATGTTTTATTCTAACATTTCTGCTTCTGTCGATCATGGTGATATTGTTGTTGCTGTAATGACTTGCTTTATACACCAATATTGCCATCTCTTTAACCCTTAAGCTGCTAACCACGACAATAATAACCTTTGCATCCATGGTAAACCCAAATCAGCCTGCGGCTGCTGATCAGTCATTTTCCCCAAAACACCCCTTTTGTCACAAAAATGGAATGGTCTTATTCAAAAAAGAACAGTCCATTATATATATGTAGCGAGTTATTTAGTAAAGATCGGATGAAAAATGAAGGCCCTATTGCAAAATCAAGGGCCATAACTCTGCTGTTACTGGACCAATCTGGCTCACAGGTTTTCAAACTTGTCCGAGCTTTCATTGATATTGACAATCTGGTAAAGTTTGGTAAAGATCGGATGAAAACTGAAGGCCCTATCGTCTTAACGAGACAAAAGTTAACGACAGATGATGGACAACCCGGCATTCATAAACAAGAGGTCAATGACCTTGAAGCTCTACTGATTGATTTTGATTTCAGGAAGTAGTCGCTACAGACTTGTTTTTTGAAAATTTATTTTTAGCCGTGGCGGCCATCTTGAATTTCCGGCCGACCTGAAATTTTGCTAGGATCAATTAGACATCAAGAGCAACATTCCTGTGAAGTTTCATGAAAATCTGTTAAGTAGTTTCAGAGGAGTAGTCGCTACAAGTTTTCATTATATAACTCTATGTAAACAAGGATGGCCACTGGCAGCCATGTTTAACGTCGAATCAAAATAATGTTTGACTCTGATAACCATCATGTCATGCTGATCATTTTACAAAAAGTCCCATATCAATATCACTTATAGTTTTCAAGACGTAGTCACTATAAACTTCTTTTTTAATAATCTATTTTTAGCTGTGGTGGCCATCTTGAATTTCTGGCCTATCTGAAATTTTGCTAGGATCAATTAAACATTAAGAGCAACATTCCTGTAAAGTTTCATGAAAATCCGCCAAGTAGTTTCAAAGAAGTAGTCGCTACAAGTTTTTACTATATAACTCTATGTAAACAAAGATGGCCGCTGCAGCCATGTTTAACGTCAAATCAAAACGATTTTCGACAAGGACCAACATCATGTCATGCTGATCATTTTAGAAAAAGTCCCATATCAATATCACTTATAGTTTTCCAGCAATAGTCGCTACAAACTTGTTTTTTAAAAACTTATTTTTAGATTTGGTGGCCATCTAGGATTTCACATCAACATGAATTTTTGCTAGGATCAACTAGACTTCATGGGCAACATTTCTGTAAAGTTTTATGAAAATCCATTCAGTAGTTTCAGAGGAGTAGTCGCTACAAAAAAAAGTTTACGGACAGACGGACAGACAGACGGACGGACGGACGACGGACGCCGCACCACGGCATAAGCTCTGCTGATCTCTGATCTCTGATCAGTCGAGCTAAAAAGTAACTTTTAGCTTGGAAACCGTCTGCTCGGAACATAGTAAAAATGCACTGTGTAGTGAGACCTGAACCATGATTCCATTTTAGATGACTTTTCTATAGAAACTGAATGTTATCCCGTTACATTTCAGTAGAAACTAAATATTATTTTCTGTTACTATGACAACATTACTACATACAGCCATACCATTAATGGCAGCATATGTGATATGGAAGGCAGTATCACTCAGACTGGTGTCTATACTATGATGACATTATTTTCTGTTACTATGACAACATTACTATATACAGCCATACCATTAATGGCAGCATATGTGATATGGAAGGCAGTGTCACTCTGACTGGTGTCTATACTATGATGACATTATTTTCTGTTACTATGACGACATTACTATATACAGCCATACCATTAATGGCAGCGTATGTGATATGGAAGCCAGTATCACTCAGACTGGTGTCTATACTACGATGACATTATTTTCTGTTACTATGACAACATTACTATATACAGCCATACCATTAATGGCAGCGTATGTGATATGGAAGGCAGTGTCACTCTGACTGGTGTCTATACTATGATGACATTATTTTCTATTACTATGACAACATTACTATATACAGCCATGCCATTAATGGCAGCATATGTGATATGGAAGCCAGTATCACTCAGACTGGTGTCTATACCATGATGACATTATTTTCTATTACTATGACAACATTACTATATACGGCCATGCCATTAATGGCAGCGTATGTGATATGGAAGCCTGTATCGCTCAGACTGGTGTCTATACTTTGATGACATTACTATATACAGCCATACCATTAATGGCAGCGTATGTGATATGGAAGCCAGTATCACTCAGACTGGTGTCTATACCATGATGACATTATTTTCTATTACTATGACAACATTACTATATACAGCCATACCATTAATGGCAGCATATGTGATATGGAAGCCTGTATCACTCATACTGGCGTCTGTATGGAACTTCACCCAGGCAGTCGGACCCGTGGTGGTCAGCGGGGCGGGGGTAGTTGTGTTACAGTAGCGCCGTAGTAACGCACTGCTGTCAAGAACACCATCTCGAATCTGGGGGAGATTTAAATTACATGCTTAAACATTAATGAGTTCATGTTCATGTATAACAGTTCATCCCAGATTCCTATGCATTAATTACACATGTTTTAGAAGTTGTGATAGGAGAGTAGGTGAAAATGAAGGCGTTTTAAAATATTTAACTATAATTTCTAACATAATTTAAATTAAATGTATCCACATAATAAAAGATATATAGCTGGAACTTTTTTTTTTTATCTCTACAAGGTCTAGTCATTTGAGCAGCAATGATAACCACTGAGTGTGCGCACTCCCCAAATCTGAAGGTGTGCCATTTTATTGATCACTGATTGGTCAAATTATTTTGAAGATGTTACGCAAAAGTTATGAAGTATTCAAAATATCAGAATGTCACATTTGAATTACACCTGTTGTACGCAGGTTAATCTCCAGCCTGGAGAATTCATTCAAGGGGGATAACTCACCTCGAGGTAGTCATAGTTACAATCAGGATGTGTCTCTATGGCGAGTGTTGCAAAGGTAAACATGATCAGCTTGCCCGGCGACACGGTGATCGTCCAAACACAGTCGCGATCATGAGGATAGTTGCCGGGGTAACCAGGACTTGAGAATTCTCCGTGATCCGACCCCTCAAGGTTACCCCCACACACTGAAATGTAAATTTTGTTCCGTTATAGCTAACCTGTACTCCAACTTTGCAATGACATAGCGTTATTTACAGCAAATCTGGTTCTTTCTAGCTCTCACATTTGAAGGTCACATCGTAGATGTTTTACATGTCGACACAGATGTGCTGTTATGCGATTACATTACATGTGCGCAAGGTGACAAGCTTTCTATCGTCTGCACCTGCACATATGTTGCAAACCTTTCCTTTCATGTAAAGGTGCATAAGAATTGTGGGTAATATCGCGCTGCATCACTCACTGCCGAAGTAATAATGGTTGCAACGAAGTATAAGACTGTGGCTTAGCGCTGAGCGAGTGTTAAATTTGATTCCTTTAGTAAATATTGTAACTTTTAAGTTATATTTAACATCCCATATATTTTCTTATCCACCTGGATATAGGATACATGCTTACTGCTGAATATATACATAATTAGAAACAAGTTACTCAAGAGAACATGAGGATATTCTACTGGGAACACGGCTCTAAGAATAATTGACCGGAAGTGACGTATAATTTATTTCGGAAAATGATCTCCAATTTGGTGTTTAGCACAACCTATTGATGATATGTACACACTCAAAACTCTTCCAAATATCTTAAGTAGTTTAGTAGAAACTAAGGGCGAGACAGGAAAACTGCATGACCTTGACCCATGCACATCAACATAAAGATATGCCCTTCAAGTTGTTAACCAAGTGTGGGGAATAGGGAATGCGAGGAAGTCGAGGGTCAGGATGGATGTTTCCTCCTATATCGAGGTTGGACATAATAAAAATTACCTGGCAGAGCAGACGTCCACTGTATGGAAAATCCATCGCTGGCAACCGATGTGTCGGAACTAAACCAGAAGTACAGATGATTGTGGGTGCTGTTGATTGGCTGGCCATTGTTAGGGGTCGCGGTCCCACAGTATTTACCAATCGTATACGCTGATGCCGTAAGTCCGTCGTTTATTTGAAGGAAGTCGAAGGAACACTGAGCATGAGCCTCAATGTTGAAGGTCGGGAATGTTATAGTTAGTATCTGTAGACAAATAAGAAGACATGTATACAGCACGGTGATGAGCCTCAATGTTGAAGGTAGGGACTGTTATAGTGAGTATCTGTAGACAAATAAGAAGACCTGTATACAGCACGGTGATGAGCCTCAATGTTGAAGGTAGGGCATGTTATAGTGGGTATCTGTAGACAAATAAGAAGACCTGTTTACAGCACGGTGATGAGCCTCAATGTTGAAGGTAGGGCATGTTATAGTGGGTATCTGTAGACAAATAAGAAGACCTGTATACAGCACGGTGATGAGCCTCAATGTTGAAGGTAGGGCATGTTATAGTGGGTATCTGTAGACAAATAAGAAGACCTGTATACAGCACGGTGATGAGCCTCAATGTTGAAGGTAGGGAATGTTATAGTGAGTATCTGTAGACAAATAAGAAGACATGTATACAGCACGGTGATGAGCCTCAATGTTGAAGGTAGGGCATGTTATAGTGGGTATCTGTAGACAAATAAGAAGACCTGTATACAGCACGGTGATGAGCCTCAATGATGAAGGTAGGGAATGTTATAGTGAGTATCTGTAGACAAATAAGACCTGTATACAGCACGGTGATGAGCCTCAATGTTGAAGGTAGGGCATGTTATAGTGAGTATCTGTAGACAAATAAGAAGACATGTATACAGCACGGTGGTGAGCCTCAATGTTGAAGGTAGGGAATGTTATAGTGAGTATCTGTAGACAAATAAGACCTGTATACAGCACGGTGATGAGCCTCAATGTTGAAGGTAGGGCATGTTATAGTGAGTATCTGTAGACAAATAAGAAGACATGTATACAGCACGGTGATGAGCCTCAATGTTGAAGGTAGGGAATGTTATAGTGGGTATCTGTAGACAAATAAGAAGACATGTATACAGCACGGTGATGAGCCTCAATGTTGAAGGTAGGGAATGTTATAGTGGGTATCTGTAGACAAATAAGAAGACCTGTATACAGCACGGTGATGAGCCTCAATGTTGAAGGTAGGGAATGTTATAGTGGGTATCTGTAGACAAATAAGAAGACATGTATACAGCACGGTGATGAGCCTCAATGTTGAAGGTAGGGCATGTTATAGTGAGTATCTGTAGACAAATAAGAAGACCTGTATACAGCACGGTGATGAGCCTCAATGTTGAAGGTAGGGAATGTTATAGTGGGTATCTGTAGACAAATAAGAAGACCTGTATACAGCACGGTGATGAGCCTCAATGCTGAAGGTAGGGCATGTTATAGTGGGTATCTGTAGACAAATAAGAAGACCTGTATACAGCACGGTGATGAGCCTCAATGCTGAAGGTAGGGCATGTTATAGTGGGTATCTGTAGACAAATAAGAAGACCTGTATACAGCACGGTGATGAGCCTCAATGTTGAAGGTAGGGCATGTTATAGTGAGTATCTGTAGACAAATAAGAAGACATGTATACAGCACGGTGATGAGCCTCAATGCTGAAGGTAGGGCATGTTATAGTGGGTATCTGTAGACAAATAAGAAGACATGTATACAGCACGGTGATGAGCCTCAATGCTGAAGGTAGGGCATGTTATAGTGAGTATCTGTAGACAAATAAGAAGACATGTATACAGCACGGTGGTGAGCCTCAATGTTGAAGGTAGGGCATGTTATAGTGAGTATCTGTAGACAAATAAGAAGACCTGTATACAGCACGGTGATGAGCCTCAATGTTGAAGGTAGGTAATGTTATAGTGAGTATCTGTAGACAAATAAGAAGACATGTATACAGCACGGTGGTGAGCCTCAATGTTGAAGGTAGGGCATGTTATAGTGAGTATCTGTAGACAAATAAGAAGATTTTGCAACAAGTACCAGTAACCACATATGACATCTTTAGGGGGTATCACAACTTACACTTCAATTAAATGTTGGTCAGTTTCATTCAGCTGCTTTATTACCAGAACATACTTCAAATGTGTTTCTTTATTAAAGTCTGAAAAAGGATTACACTTGTGTTTTATATAGCAGCCATGTTTAATCGATTAATGATCGATCTTCGGTTGGTTACATATTCTGATGATCCATCATGGATTTTCAGGCGACTCCCAACACTAAGCAGAATCCATGGTAGGGTAATGAAATACCCACTTTTCCCAATGAAACTGTCCTGTTTCATGTTAGAAGTCATTTACCGGTAATAGCAACCAATAAATATCTGTGTAATAGAAACATTGACGACTTCACATGGGGTAAGCAAATCGCAAAAACGAATATTGGAAAAAAGTCAGTGTATATTTTGGGTATAAGTCGAAAAAAATTGACGACACACAGATGGCTGTTATCTCCTTAAATCAACACCATACAAACTACAAAAGTCTGAATTAAGGACCATTCAAGTCTATTGCACATGCGGATTATTTGGTCGATGAAGTAAGAAATCATTCAAACTGATCCAACAAATATTGCAAAACATGCTTTAACATAATGATGTACCTAGCCATATGTTGTCGAGATGACTGAGTGTGGATACTGCATGCAGGGTACCAGTGGGTCACATCATTATGTATTTGATAAAAACCTTGCCATATGTTGTAGTAATGGTCCAGGCACATCTGACTGAGCGTGGATACTGAATGCAGGGTACCAGTGGGTAACATCATTATGTATTTGATAAAAACCTTGCCATATGTTGTAGTAATGGTCCAGGCACATTTGACTGAGTGTGGATACTGCATGCAGGGTACCAGTGGGTAACACCATTATGTATTTTATAAAAACCTTGCCAAATGTTGTCGAAATGACTGAGTGTGGATACTGCATGCAGGGTACCAGTGGGTAACATCATTATGTATTTGATAAAAACCTTGCCATATGTTGTCGAGATGACTGAGTGTGGATACTGCATGCAGGGTACCAGCGGGTAACATCATTATGTATTTGATAAAAACCTTGCCATATGTTGTAGTAATGGTCCAGGCACATCTGACTGAGTGTGGATACTGGATGCAGGGTACCAGTGGGTAACACCATTATGTATTTGATAAAAACCTTGCCAAATGTTGTAGTAATGGTCCAGGCACATGTGACTGAGTGTGGATACTGCATGCATGGTACCAGCAGGTAACACCATTATGCATTTAATACAAACCTTGCCATACGTTGTAGTAATGGTCCACGCACAGCTGACTGAGTGTGGATACTGCACTCCGGGTACCAGGGGGTAACGGAACGTTCCGGTTTCTCCACTCAATCTTCCTCCACATGCTGAGGAAACAAATTGCAGAATGTAAATATTGTATTTAAATGAGCAATAATCAAAAATTGTCCTCATAGTTTATTAGCAAAAATAACCATTCAAAATGATTTTTACAATATATGCATTGCAAAAATAACCATTCAAGGTGATTTTTACAATATATGAATAGCACAAATAAGCAATCAAAGTATATCTTACAATATATAACCAACCAATGTTTACAATAAATGCATAGCCAAAATAGTCAATCTATGTGATTCTTACACTATATTTTCACTAAACAACTATTGCATATCTGACTCACTCTGCTGTTCAGTTTCACAGTTAGGTCCAGTGTAAGAGTCGGTACACTGACATGCGTATCCGTTCACGCGATCTGTACAAGAACCGCCATTTTGACATGGATTGGAGGAGCACTCGTTGATGTTTGTCTGACAGTTCTGGTCTGTGTAGCCAGCCTGACACACACATCTGTAACTGTTGTTGTCGTTCATATTCTGGGGATACAAGATGGCAATATTACACACAAATGCATCAAATGCTGAGACAGAGGTATTACACACAAACACATCTTCAAACTCAATGCAGCATGTGTCAAAGACATAACAAAGGAAGTAAACCCCACAACTCCAGTGGTGCGCAGTATTTCTGATATACTGGTACATTATGATACAAGTTATAAATAATATGTATTTTATCACATAACGTCCCTTGTTAGCAGTGTCGAACACCCATTCAATATTCTATTGTATGACACGTGTAATACAACCTGGAACGATTTTGATTGGTTGAGTTAAACCTGTAACACTACGCAAGTTTATTAAGTGAAACTATTTTATTTATTACAAATTCACCCAGATCTGAGTCATAAACTTATTATTTTTGACAGCTTATAAAAATAATGCACGTTATACAAAACATTGTAAACAAACGTTGGTTTGTTAAAAATTTGGCGTAAACTGCTGTTTGTTTAAAGAGGTAAAACACAAACTCTTTTATATGCAACGTTATGTGTGAGAAGCGGCGTTACGACATCACATACTTTATGACGTTTTGGCGCTAAAGTGTGTCTGACATTGTGGTGGTTCTATGTCCATCTGAATTATTTTTTACTAATTTGATTGCAATGTTATGTGATAAAAAGGATCTTAAACTCGTTCCAATTCCATATAAGATTTATGAACTCGTTATGAATTATTTTTAATTTTAACTCGCCAAAAGGCTCGTTAAAATTAAAATAATTCATAACTCGTTTCATAAATCTTATATGAAATGGGAACGAGTTTACGATCCTCTATATAATACGCTCTGCCTGTACCAATACGCTCGGTATTTTTCGTAAAAGGCTATGATCGGGCGATGAAAACTCATTTGTTTTTGCAAAAAGTCGGTGACAAATGTTTATTTTTAGATTAGTTATTTAAAGATCAGACGTTTCTACAGTGATGTCGTGTATTTACAGCAGGTTACCCACCGCTATCAAGTACACAGGCCTAAACAACAAGTAGCTCACACAATATTTTGATTGCTGTGACATTTTTATCATGAAATGGAATATTTTCAAAATGTTTGATTTTTAGAAAAAAAAAGACATGTACCTGGCAGGCTGCGCCATTCATACAGGGTGTACTACCACAAGGTCCTGTCACTGGCCCCTGGGGTACACACCCTGCTGACCCCACTCCATTACCGACATACCCCGGGGCACATGTACACGTACGACCCTCAAACCCTGGAATACAAAAGCAAACAATGCATTGGTTAAAAATCCATTGGGAACATATTATGCTCAGACCTCACACTAATATACACTGGTGAAAATATCTTTCTGAATCCCACCTGTTTACATATACTCCCTGGGGGCCATAAAATATAAATATTCCCCAAGGGACACATCCTGGTGATTTCCTCCTTTACCAAGATTTCCTGGATGGCCCATATACCTTTGAGGACATTTTGGATTGAGACGAGAGGTTACTGTTTGAATTAGCTAAATCTTCAATTTGGAAATATAAATTTGAAAAGGTTTTGGACCATGGCAGTGTTCGAACCCATACAATGATCGATGAACCATGACATTCGACCATAACCCTTATTATCTCAGTTGATAATTCACAATAGATCAACAATCAACAATAATTATCGTTTACAATGAAAGTTTACGAAAAAATAATAATCTTTTTATTGGTTACTCGAATGTGTCCGTAACTGTTACTTTTATGGACTTTGCATCATTTTTTACAGACCCTTTGTGTGTTCGCGATATGTTTTTATAATCAAATCTTGTTTGGAATTTAATGTTTCTGGTACCAAATTAACCGGGTAGGGTACTCGTCAGAGGCCAGTTTCCGTCCAAGCCCAGTTTCCGTCATTCTCATTAAAAAATGTTTTTACACTGCAAATTACTTACACGATGTCACTTATTGTCAGACGTTTATAACTGAAGATTGGAAACAGGAAAAACAACCAAAAAGTAAATAAGCGGTACAAAAACGAAAGGGATTTCTCCGAAAAATGTATTTACTTTCTTATGTGGCATTGGGGATGCGCGCGCATACTGCCGCATAATAAACTATTAAAAAAATAACACTGTAATGATGTCATAATTTTATCACACAGTGGACGCAGTTAAATAGACCGTGATTATATAGTTTCACCAAAGAGAAGCAACTCGTATAACCTGTATCTGTTTGATTTACATAGAGTTACCCATCTTTACAGTGTAAAATTGTTTTACATGACGATTCCAGGTGCATTGTTATAACGATCGGGGTGACTGAGGGAACAATGCAAACATACCATTTTTACAATGAAATTGTTGAATAGACTTGCAAACAAGTTTCTAATTTATAAAAGTTTACTGTATCTTGACCTAGTTGAATCTATCACTCAATAAAATACATGACGGAAACTGGGCTTGTAAACAAAATGATTTCTCAGTTTTAGTCTTTTTATAAACAGGTCACGTGCCACTTCGATAATTTATATAAAACAAAATTCTTTGGTATCAAATTTCCAGGAAGAGGTAACCTAATAGAAAATAGAGTAAAAATTGTCAGGATACATAGATTTGTTTATGTTTACATAAGTGATGGAAAGTGGCCCCCGACGAGTAGACCTTTGTTACTAAAAAAAGATACTTAAATTCTGTCCACTATTTTTATTTTTATATGACTTTATATACCCTGGTCCAAAACTTTTTTTACCGAGTATAGATAAGAAAGAAACGAATACTGTTAACAATCTAATAGCTTTCTGTAGATCTAGTTAAACCTGCTTCAATCGACCACCTCTATTAAGAGTCCACCTGCTTCAAATGACCACTACTGGTCGGGGGCAACTTTCCGTCACTTATGAAAACATAATCTAATTTTTCAGACAAATCTATTGTATCCTGACAGTTTTTATTCTACTTTCTATTAGTTCCTGGAAATTTCACACCAAACAATTTTGTTTTATATAAATTATCAAAGTGGCACGTGACCTTTTAATAAATAGATTAAAACTGAGATATCATTTTGTTCACAAGCCCAGTTTTCGTCATGTCTTTTTTATCGCGTGATAGATTCAACTAGGTCATGATACAGTACAATTTTATGAATTAAAAACATGTATGCAAGTTCATTGTAAAAAAATTATGTTTGCACTGTTCCATGATTCACCTAGATCGATATTATCACAGTATATTTTAACTGCGTTCGCATCCCCAATGCAATAAAAGGAAGCAAACATAATTTTTGGAGAAATCCCTTTCTTTCTGTGTACCACTTATTTACTTTTTGGTTGTTCCTTTTGATTCCAATCGTCAGTGTTAAACGTCTGTCAATTATAAGCACCGTGTAAGTAATTTGTAGTGTAAAATACAGTTTTTAAATGAGAATGACGGAAACTGGGCTTGTACGGAAAGTGGCCATTAACCAGTATTTCAGTTCGTGATATTTTTCATGTTATTATTAAAATGCACCTGTATTTAGAGACCAATTTTGCTCTTCACGCTAGTGGTTGCTTTATACAGTTACGACAGTATGTTTATCGGTAATTGCTCTACAGAACCAATCACAAAACATGACAACACAACTGTTTGTACCTACCTGGACTCTCGGTACAAGCTGCCTGGGGATGACAACCGCCATTGTTGTTCTGGCACACGCCCACCCAAGTACATGACACACCGTTTCCCTGGTAACCTGACAACACAGATTTTTTTGCAATAATGCATATGATATCAAACCTCACATTCATCTTTCAATAAGGTCATAAATAAATACAGTAATTTAACACTTGGCAAAACACTGGGCACGAACAGATCACATTGCAAAGGTCACACTCAGATGATAACTGCGTGTGAAAACAACTGACGCATTTACAAGTTTTAGGTTTATATTTAATTACTTGATATTTGATGTAACGTTTTGTATACATGGCAACCTTGATTTGAAGGACAGATACTAGTATAACCTTTACCCACAGTAGTGTGTGTTATGAACATTTACAGGTGTTAACTCCGGTGGTATTGATATATGGGGTATAGGAGCATGGAGAGAAACAAGCCTGAGGGATCTATAATTCCTTCCACCATGGTAAAAAACTGTGAGTAGAGTGAGTGAGTACAGACATATTAGCCACATGTGCGAGTTGTGCAGATACATTAGAGTATCCACTGGGAGCTGGGTGATACATACCTGGGGGACAGGGGCCACATGTGCGTGACCCATCAGTATTTATACATTCCACAATTGGGGACTGGAGCAGCCACCATTATTCATCAGACACTCGTTCACGTCTATGCAGGTGAAACCATTACCATTGTAGCCTGGTGACAATTTGAAACAGAAAACAATATTAGTTTCTGAATGTGTTAATATATCAATTTGGTGTGTGCGGGGGGGGGGGGCTTCATGTTAATACCAGTACGTTATCGAGTTTTGTATACTGAACAAAAAACGTTTAGCACAACTTTTTAGGGACATAGATTAAACATATGAACATTTATATATTTTAGGGACATAGATTAAACATATGAACATTTATATATTTGTTTGAAGCTATTAGCAATGCCAGGTAAGGATGAGACTTTCCAAAAATTGTGTTGGTTTATTATTTTCTAAGCCTTAGTATCAGAATTACCTCCCATATATTAAAAACAAATTATTTTGTTATACAAATGTATTGCTTTGAACACATTTATTATTTGGCATGGACAAGAATTGCCCATCCTGTCATTGTATAAAAAACGCTAAAATGTGATAAAAAAAGAATGTTATTCTCAAACAAAAACATTCCAAATTTCGTAATTTTAAAATTACCTCCCTTGGCATGGACAAGAATTGACAATTCTGTCATTGTATAAAAAACGCTAAATGTGATAAAGTAAAGAATGTTATTCTCGAACAAAACTTTCCAAATTTTGTAATTTTAAAATTACCTCCCTTTTCATTGAAATAAGAACGATTTTCGATAACCTATAACATGTTCCCAACATATTTGCTTTATTTTTATCATCAACTTTGTTTACAAATGACTTTGTAGCATTATTTAAGAAATAGAACATCGTTTACTGTGAATTATCGTTTAATATATCACGGTTTGGAGTTCAATTGTAAACAATAATTTCATGAGCCCGAAAGTATTGTTTACAATTGAACGACACATCTGAAATCTTTCGCATTGCTTTGCTTGCTCTCCTAACGTTGCATACGTTACAATGCGGAGTGCGAAATGCGCAATGCTTATTCTCCTAACGTTGCAAAAATTACAGTGATATATCGTTCAATATAACGAGATATTTTAAACTAGGCTATATAGTGCGGGTGTATTAGAATATTGGATATATCTATGTCTGTAGCATTATTATTGGATATAGCTATGTCACTTTACCATTGAACCCGAACATACACGGCTTTGCACCTCGTCTATGGAATTGACATGCAATTTATAAATGAATAATAGTATGATTTTAAACCTTAACCTGCTAAGCACGACTATAATAGTCTTTGCGTCCATTGTAAACCCAGATCGACCTGCGAGTAACTCGCAGGCTGATCAGGGTTTACAATGTCTGGCTACTGATCAATCATTTTCCCTTAAAACACCCCTCTGTCACATAAATGGAATGATCTTAATTCAAAGAAAGAATAGTCCATTATATATATGTAGTGGGTCAAGGGTTAATAAATTAATATAGATTTCAAGCAACACTGTTGTATCTTCATTATCTATATAAAGTTACACTGATAAAAAGACCACACCTGTAGGGCAGGAACCACACTGGAAGGATCCTGGCAGATTTATACACATTACTGGGGGATCCACGGAGCACGGTGGTCTATTAGCCGTGCACTCATTCACGTCTGCAACACAGGCCGGGTCTGAACCCGCGGTAGTCCAGCCTTCATCACAGATACACGTGTACTTAGACTGAAATTGACAGGCTTATATTGTATAATGGTCTACATTTAGAAATTGGACGACTGCAAAACATATATCCATTTTCAACCTACCAGTGTCGGAAATCTGTTTAAATTTCATGTTGATCTTTCGAATTTGTAACCAACCAATGGTTGATCAATAATCAATTAAATATGGCTTCTATATTAGATATGTTACACCATGTAAGCCTTCTTCCAGAATGTAGTAAAGGGAAGATACCCATTAAGAGATGTATGATTATTTGCAGCCAGCAAGTTGAGCGTTACAGACGGACGGACAGACGGACGAATGTACGGCAGACTATTTCTCGATTTTCGATATAAAGCTTCTTTACAATTATGACTCATTTCATTCTCTAGCTCTAAAATGTCAACCAAGTAAACTCTACCATGAAACGTAACTGATTAATCAACAAGGCTTAACCATTAACCAGCAAAGCACGACTATAATAGCCTTTGCGTCCGTTGTAAACCCAGATCAGCCTGTGAGTAATGTTCGATGTCCAGCTGCTGATCAGTCATTTTCCCCAAAACATCCCTTGTCACATAAATGGAATGGTCTTAATTCAAAGAAAGAACAGTCCATTATATATATGTAGTGGGTTAAGGGTTAACTGATTAATCAGAACAACACTACTGTAAATTAGATGGTTAATGCACATAATGTAAATTCAATCAATTCCCAACCTACCTGTCCAGGAATAATTCTTGGAGCATTAACGCAGGTACCATGTCCACAAAGCTCCGAGGATGAGGCTCCTGTACAGTCATCGTGACTCTGCGTGCACCGTACACCATGCCAGTTGGCTGCACACTGACAGCTGAAATCGAGACATAACAGTTTTCATGATACTATAAATTAGACTATAAATAATATAACAAGAGCTGTCGGAGAACAGCGCAGCTCGACTATTCGATTTTTCAGAGAATAATAAATTTATAGCTAGTATATACCATCAGAAAACAAGGCTACAACAATGTGGGGTGGGGTTGGGAGCACAACATAACTATGTGTAAGAATTGACCAAAAACACAGAAATATGTAAAAAAAAATATTTAAAAAAAAAATCGAGTTGAGTGGGGTGCGGGGTGGGGGTGGTAGAGAGGCGGGGTGGATGGTGGGGGAGTGGGGGTGGTGAGGGCAACATATATGTGTAAGAAGCTATGTAATAATTCACCAAAACAACACAAAAATATGAAGAAGAAAAAATAATTAAAAAATCGAGTTTGAGTGGGGATGGGGTAGAGGCGGGGGGTGGGGAGGGCAACACAGAATTGACTAAAACAACAAAGAAATATGTAAAAAAGGGGGGGGGGGGCGCGCAGGCGAGGGACATCAACATATGTGTAAGATTATGGGCGGGAGTGGGTAGGGGGGGTTGGAGGGGGCAACATATATGTGTAAGAATTGACTAAAACAACAAAGAAATATGTACAAAAAAAAAAGTTTCAAGTCTGGTGGGGAGGGGGGAGGGGGGAGGGGGTGAGAGGCGGGTGAGGGGGGGAAGTGGGGGTGGGGAGAGTTGCAACATATAATATGTGTAAGAATTGACTAAAACAAGACAGAAATATGTAAAAAAAAAAAAAGTGGAGGGGAGTGGGTGCGGGGATAGGGGGGTGGGGAGGAGGGAGCCCATGCTCAATATGGGTGAAGTAATAAGATGCATAATGCTATAACAAATCCCAAACCAAAATTATAGATATATACATGCTTACATGCAAACCTAAATCTGCCTTTATTTCACATATTATGGGCCATCACAATTTGGGTTCCATGGGAGCCCAGAATTTGCAGAAGACAAAATTACTTATCCAACCCTTTACAACATACTATATGGAAACCAATTCCAAAATTTACTTCAGCTAGGACAAGAAATGTAAGACATATAGACCTGTAAACACATCTTACACGCAAAATTTGATGTGAAACAGACATATTTTAAGGGCTATCAGAATTTGGGTTCCATGGGAGCCCAGGGGTTACAGGAACCAAAATTACTTAGCAGCCCTTATGATAATGCCATAAGGAAGCTAATGGCCAAATCTGGTTGTGCTAGGGTAAGAATTGTAAGAGATATAGACTTGTAAACACAGCTTACACGCAAAATTTGATGTGAAATGGGGCACATTTTATGGACTATCATAATTTGGGTTCCATGGGAGCCCATGGGTTACAGGAACCAAAATTGCTTATGCAGCCCTTAAGATAATGCTATAAGGAAGCCCATGAACAAATTTGGTTGTGCTACGATAAGAAATGTAAGAGATATAGACTTGTAAACACAGCTTACATGCAAACCTTGATGTGGGACGCCGACGCCGACACCAACGCCGACGCCGACGCCGGGGTGATTACATAAGCTCTCTTATTCTTCGAATAGTCGAGCTAATAAAAATAATACTCTGCGTAAAAATTGTTTTATTTCAAGATCTGTTTCTCTTCATGGCTGAATTTATAATGTTCAGATAAGACCATACAAGTTATAAGGGGAGATAATAAGAATCCATCATGAGTATCCATATGAGATAGGGAAATCTCACCCGAGGGTCAGAATTGTAACCAGGGACGAGGCTCTACCGAGTGCCTGGTTGCAATTCTGATCCCGAGGGTGAGATTTCCCTATCTCATATGGATCACTCATGATGGATTATTTTTCTCCCATTATGTGTTTATTACCGGCATAAAATCATTGACTTGCTGATTTAACGCCAGAATAAGGAGACGTCGACGTAACGTCATGACGTCATAAGTCACATGTCATGTCAGATAGAGTTTTCTTGCATACCGGACAAGGAAATCCGTCAGTTTACCGGGGCTAGATATTTCCATCTCACCCTAGGGTCGAGATAAAATTCACGCGCAACAATAATGACGTCAATAACGTGAACAGATGCATGACGTCATTGTGTTAAAAAACATTAAAATGTTAGTTATTGGTGACGTCGATGCACAAAGTTTATCCATGTGAGATAGGTAAATCTCACCCTCGGGATCAGAATTGCAACCAGGAACTCGGCAGAGCCTCGTCCCTGGTTACAATTCTGACCCTCGGGTGAGATTTACCTATTTCACATGGATACTCATGATGGATACTTATAATCTCACATGAGGAAAATGCCTATCTCACATGAGCAAAAATGGAGATATTTGCCTCTTTCAGTGCTAAGAAAATTCTATAATACTAGTTAAAAGGTTATAACATAAAGGACCGATGCCAGTCAACATGATACTCTGTACCATGTTTTCCGTGGTTCTTAAAATAACTCGGACTGTTAAAATCAAGACTGTAAAGATTAAACATTCAGTTTGAAAATAAATATTCTTTTAAATTGTTAAAATGAATGATACAGTTATCTTGGTGCAGAAGCCTGAACAAGAGAGATGAGGTTTGAGAAGATGGGGTTGCCTCAGAGTGTAAGAATCTTTCATGGTATCCGGTGAAGATAGGAAATTCCAACACGAGGCATAAGTGTTATTATCGGAACTGAGTCTCTGCCAAGGTTCCGATTAAATCAGTTATACCGAGGTTTGGAATTCCCTATCTGGATCGAATACACATGATAGATACTTTTTCTTGCTTATCAGAGACATGTTGCGCGTTGACGCCGACAGCTACTAATGTTTTGCATGTTTTCCTGCATACTGGATGTTGGTGCGCACGTGAATTTTATCTCGACCCTAGGGTGAGATGGAAATATCTAGCCCCAGAAAAATGACGGATATCCTTGACTGGTATGCATGAAATAAATCAGATGGTCCTCAAACAGTTGAATAAGTTAGGGTTTTCTTTAATTGTTTTTATTTTTTCAAATTCATTCACAACATACTGTGATCATTATAATGCTTAATCAATCCACAGTTGAATGGGTTTGTAGTAATATTCTTTTAATTGCTGGCTGTAACTGTAGTTTCCTGTTTGTGATCGTCCACATAGCAATACAAGTTTTTATTCTGTAAGAACATTTTAAAGAAATACCAAGACTCATTTTCTCAGAAGCCGTGATGTTTGTACTCAAAATAGCTTTCTACTAAATCTGGAGAAACTTACGTAAAGCTTCCAATAGTGTTTGTACATGTTGCTCCATTCTGGCATCCCAGATCCGTACCAGCAAAGATGGCACACTCGTTAACATCAGTGTCACAATTAGGGCCCTGGAAGCAGCATTTACACAGTATGATTATGGTATACATCAGTGACACAATTAGGGCCCTGGAAGCAGCATTAACACAGTATTATTATGGTATACATCAGTGACACAATTAGGGCCCTGGAAGCAGCATTTACACAGTATGATTATGGTACGAATAATCTTGGACAAACTGGAATTACTCAGAAATAGAAGGAATATCAAGGTTGGCAATTTGTGTGGTCACGTGACCTATATTTTGATTGGATGCCATCTTCTGTGAAGATTAATCCTAATTAGACCATCTAGCCATCACCTGCAAGGTTGCGATATAGTTTCATGAAGATACGAAGAAAATTTTAGGGGAAAAAGATACAAAATGTTCTGTAAAATATAAGAAAGATGGCCACCCAATTTCATTTAGGGAACTTCAGTCAAACCTGTATTAATCGACCACTAACGGGAAGACCAAAATTTGTCTCTTACCACAGACGGTCTTTTAATACAAGTTAACTTTAATTTAAAACAATACAAAATGGTACTGAAGCGGTGGGCTGTAAAAAGCAGGTGGATTCTTAATAGAGGGGCTCTCATAAGCTGATCTGTCTGTATATACCAACTCCACATGCAGAATCATTCAGATGATCCGACATTACCATTCCAATACTCATATACATATACCACTTTAAACTGAATTTCTTTAAAAATGTTGGTACTTTAACATATTTTTCAACAAAATGCAGTATTTTATAGTAGAAAATGGCAAATACCTGGAAAGATA
The DNA here is from genome assembly GCA_037043455.1 of Cyrtodaria siliqua. Lineage (NCBI taxonomy): Eukaryota > Metazoa > Mollusca > Bivalvia > Adapedonta > Hiatellidae > Cyrtodaria > Cyrtodaria siliqua. The sequence continues at coordinate 70,504 of JAWPHD010012026.1, forward strand.
TTGGACATCTGCAGAAGTATCCATTGTAGGTGTCCACGCATGTGCCCCCATTACGGCACGGGTTACTGTTGCATTCATTGGTCGTCAATAGCTGAAATGGACCATAGGAATTATATAGTAAGTAAAATACTTTGGGATAATTTTACAAATAAGTTGACCAAGAAAGTATTGTTGATGAGAAATGAAAACTCATGAAAAATAGTCCATTGTGCAAATGTTATCCTGAGTTATTTTGCAATGGCTCATCAACACACTGGGTGCATTCAGGGTTCTCCCATCGGCAATCGGTTAACTTTGGGTTACCAATGGCCACTGCTGGTAACATTTGTTACCAAACAGGCCACCGATACTACCTCAGGTGCAGAGTCGCGGGAAGACTGGTTACCATCGTTATACCTAGCAGCGACCCAACAGCTAACGACGGTGACCGATGGTAGCCGATGGTTACTGATAGTGCTTTCGGTAACCGATTGGAGAATCCTGAACACACCCAATGTTTAGGTGATTTTAAGCTTTCCCAAAGAGCCAGAGTAAGAATACACAGGCATTCAGAAACAATGCCCTACTCTTACTATTAACCCTTAACCCGCTACGTATATATAATGGGCTGTTCTTTCTTTGAATTAAGACCATTCCATTTATGTGACAAAGGGGTGTTTTGAGCAAAAAGACTGATCAGCAGCCAGACATTGTAAACCCTGATCAGCCTGCGAGTTAGCAAAAGCTATTATAGTCGTGCTTAGCGGGTTATGGGTTAAATAGATTCTTATAGTTGTTTAACATGCTCAGAGAATGACTTCCACAGACGAAACATAACAGTTTATGTATCCATCCGACAGATCTAGACAAAACTAACGTTGCTTAAGGACACACCAATATTATCAACTGTTGCCAGTAAGGCTCAAACCGGTGAACTGCAGATTAAAGAGACAAATATGCTATCCACTGGGCCCTTATGACCCCGTATGATATCCCACAACATGGAGATTAAGCAAGATAATTTCAAAATATTCATGAAAACATCAAAAAATCAGGGAAAATGCAGGTAGGAGTTAATCTAACATTTTAACAACTCTATTTTGTCACGGTGAGATTTTTTGTTTTGTTTCACTTTGCAGAACTAATCTTTATGTATCTACACACTTGACAGCCGTAGGTCAACTTGAAGGTCAACCACAGAAATAGAAAAACGTAACTCTTGCGTATGTCAAATCTGGCATCACGTGCGTGAAACACAAGTTGAAACACTTACACTTTGTAAACTTGTTACAGTGGTCTCCAGTCGATTCACCTGGGGATAAACAGATTAAATAATAAATAATTTAGCACTTTATACAGATAAAATATATTTAAATACATGTAACTTCAGTTTATAACTGAATAAACTGATTTTTAAAACACGTTTTATAAAGAAAATTCAGAAATTTTATTTTTAAGAACTTCAGTTTATATAACTTTTTTGTTTAAACAGACACAGGTCATGAGTTCTTAAATATTCTTCAAGCATTAAAATCAGAAGGTAGAATTATTTATTTGTTGAAATCACAAATAAAAATTAAAATTAAAATTTGTTCATTTTTATTTTAAAAAAGATAGCTAGCAAATCAATACATTATACTAAAAGAATTGTTATGCCATTTTCTTTCTTTATTTAGTACTTTCTTATATTTAAAAAATGCTTATATTTATCTTGTTAGTGAGCACTTTCATGCAATAATCTGGTTATAAAATTACCAAGTTTAGGATAGAGGCTATGAAGAGACCAACCACGGTTTCTTAATGGTGAAGATTTCTCTTCCTAGACTCTAGCCGCCTTAGTGTTTACCATAGCTTTATCGATAGCCTCTATTTAACTCACTCGCTTAACTGTGAAGAGTGATGGCAGTAAAACATCCATAAAAAATTGGTGCATGAATTTGAAAATCAGAGGAAACTGATTGGTTGAAAAGTAGGGTAAACACTAGCTTCTTATATTTATCACTTTCATGCAAAATAAACGACCAATTATCAACTTCCATTCTAGACTTATGCCAGTCACATGATGTAGGTACAAACAACTTGTACTGCTGCAATGTTTGGCACGTACAACTTGGACAATTAAAACAATTATTCTTGCATACCAGATAAGGCTATCCACATTTTACACGGGGGATGGAAAGTCTTATCTTTATGGGTATAAAAGACACGCGCGCACCAACATCCGGCATGCAGGAAAACAAGCAAAACGTTAGTAACTGGCGGCGTCAACGCACAACATGTCTCTGATATGCAAGAAAAAGAATCTATCCTGGGTATTCGGTTTAGATAGGGAATTTCAACCCTCGGTATACATGTTTTAATCGGAACCTCGGCAGAGCCTCGGTTCCGATAAACACACTTATACCTTGGGTTGGAATTCCCTATGTTCACCGGATACCCATGGAAGATTCTTATAATGTTTCCCAACGTTTGCTTTAATAGGAAAGTTCACCTGCCATGTGTACTTAAAGATGAACGGCCACCCTTTTTGTAGTAATATCAATTAACAAATTTAACTCTTAAACATCATATGAACATTTCTTGATAGTCCCGGAGAGAAACATATATTTAAAACTGCTACTAAGTTGTGTAAAAATAAGTAATATTTGCATGATGTAGATACTACTTTTACCACTGCGTGACTGCATGGGAAAATGAGGTAAATCTGAATTGTATAACTGCGCAACTGATAATTGATAAATACTTTTACCTGTTGATTAATTTACCTGTTCAAAGTTTTCTACTTCATCAAATAAAATCTTATTCTCGCTTTTCACAGATATTGCAATGTGTGAATTGTAAATATCTATTGTTGTGTATTGATTTCGATTTAAATAAATATAAACATGTTCATGAAACAAAACATGGCCGGCGAACTTTAAATGGACAACTCATTCAGACCAATTCTGGATAAGGTCTATTAACAATTGAATTAAATGTTGTTTAACGGCTCATCAACACAGTATAGGTTATTTAGAGCCGCCCCAGAGAGAGGGGAAGGATACATAGGAATCCGGGAACCTGCCCTACTCTTATTATCGAATAGATTCCTATGGTTCTTTAACATGCTCAGAGGATAGACCGATACATGGGACCGCCCGGTTTACGTCCCCATCCGACGGACGAGGCTAAGGGAACGTGTCTTGCCTAAGAACACACCGACGGAACTCAGTGGCACCATGGAGGATTGAACCCGGGGCCTCCGGTTACAAATCCGCCGTGCTACCGACTGCGCCACACCAGCCCTCTATTAACAAATATTCCATCCATGCAAGCAATATTCACACATTAATGTATACTAGAAGGGTGTTCCATGGAACACTTGTGTCGCCTGCCGTGTGCTTATTTCACCAAGTACAATCTAAGTATAAAGTTTGCAACCCTCTGTGAATTAAGGAGCTTTTTTTTTTAAAAGTGTTAAAGTTTAAGAAAAGAGGCATAAATCTGCATTGGATAATTGACAAGGAAGAACTGTATAAAGTTTCATGACCATAGGTCAATATTTCGCCAAGTTATGAGCTAGCTTAGGTTTCAGGTTAAAGTTTTATGAAAATGGGGCATAACTCTTCCAAAATAAAATCAGAGTTATTGGACAATATTTCGCCAAGTTATGAGCTAGCTTAGGTTTCAGGTTAAAGTTTTATGAAAATGGGGCATAACTCTTCCAAAATAAAATCAGAGTTATTGGACATGTGTAAAGACATTCCTTCAGTTAAGATGAATACATGTGTGAAGTTTCATGAACATAGGTTAAATACTTTTCAAGTTATGGCCAGTTATGAGCTTGGTTAGTTTTGTGAAAAGGGGCATAACTCTGCTGAAATGGAAGTCAGAGTTGGTCAAGGGTAACAATATTCTGTGTGGTAAGACGAATACTAGTAAGTGTGTGAAGTTATATGAATATAGGTCAAATACTTCTTAAGTTATGGCCAGTTATGAGCTTGGTTAGGTTGCAGGTTGAAGTTTTTTGAAAGGGGGCATAAAATGAAAGTCAGAGTTATTGGTCATGGGTAACCATATTCTGAGTGGTAAGATGAATATATGTGTGAAGTTTCATTAACATAGTTCAAATACTTTTTAAGTTATGGCTTGTTATGAGCCTGGTTAGGTTGCAGGTTCAAGCTTTATGAAAGGGGGCATAACTGTCAAAATGAAAGTCAGAGTTATTGGACAGCATTCCTGAGGTTAAGATGAAGATGTGTTTCATGAACATAATTATGACAAATAATTTTCAAGTTATGGCCAGGTTAGGTTGCTGGTTAAAGTGTGACAGACGGACGATGGACGGACGACGACAGATGACGACGACAACGGAACACTGACAAAGTGATCCCTAAGTGTCTGCTATGCTATGCAGGCGACAAAATAAAAAGCAATAACATTACAATCATCAAATGCAGAACATGGTTGTTAACAAAATACCTGTTGTTATATTAAACCCAATGAAGTAATGCAACATATAAAAAATAAAAAAAAGGCATCCATGCAAAAACAAAAGGTCAAAGACCCTGAAGCATTCTACTGTAAGAAAACAAGAGTGACGTCTAACTGGGCATTATACACCTACTTGCTAAGGTTTTTATGCAAAGAGAATTTCCTAGATGCTAAGCAAATATGAACTTGACCTTTGACCTTCTGACAAAAAAGGCGATATCAGTATAAAGTTTTAAGTTTGTAGGTCAAATAGTTCATGAATAACAGCTGGAAAAGCATTGTTCATGATCAGGTCACATCTGACCTACTAATCAAAAAACAATAGGGTTGTTGTTGCGAAATGGATACTATTTGTATAAAGTTTCAAGATTGTAGAAGTAACAGTAATTGCAACATGGTCTTTTAAATTATTTAATTGAAAATAACACCTGTCAGAATGACTGGTGTACTCTAACTACCAGTTATCGGAAGTTAGAGTATGACAGACAGGTGAAAAAACAAATAGAGTATGGTCTCATCTCGCTGGTTGATTAAAACACATTGATGGGCTATGTTCATCTCCATGTTTAAATCAACAAACTCGCTGAGACCACAATCTATCTACTACATAAATTACAGCGCAGAAGGCATTTTTCATGATCAGGTTTTTGTGACTTTAACCTTTGACTTACAAATCCCAAAATTAAGTCATTTTTTAACACAGGCACTATTTCTGTAAGTTTCAAGGTCTAACAGTTACAAGTAACAGTGGGGTAAATGTTTCTAATGATTCAGCCATTGTAAAGTCAATGTGACCTAGATGACCTACTGAACCCAAAAGCAACAGGCTTCCTCCTCTCACCGATGAAGTTTAATAAATGTGGGTGTTATACTTCCCGAGTTATTGTGTGAATGCATATAAGGTCATGGTGACCTTGACCTTTGACCTACTAAACCCAAAAGCAAGGGTTCCTTCTCTCACCAAGGAAAATGTGCCTATTAAAGTTCATGAGTGTATGTGTTATACTCCAGCTGGAAATATCACTTGATGTTGTGTATGGTGACCTTAATCTTTGACCTAGTTACCCAAAAGGAACAGGTTCCTCCTTTGACCAAGGGCAATGTAGCTATGAAGTTTTATGAGGATGGGTGTCACACATGAGAAGTTATCAAAGCCTAATCCACATGCATTTTGTTTAGACATGTTAATCACTTTAAATAAGATCCAGAAAAGCAGTGATCTCAAATTTGTATTTGTTGTCTAATTTTGGATGTGGCAGCCATCTTGAATTTTGCAGGATTTTTTCTTTTAATCTAATAGACATAGTAATGATCAAAACATTGTCCTATAAAAATAAGTATAAAAGTCGAACAGGAAATGCAGCTTTCACAGAACACAGTAAACCCAAAAACATGCAAAACAACAAACATGAATGGCAATGTTAATAAGGAATAAAGGCATATGACGTCAAAAACACAAAAAAGGTTGACAATAGGGATACCGTCTTGGAACGGTCAATGGCAAAAAAGGCCGCTGGGGGTTTAAACCTGGTTCTACAGTGCATCAAACCTCACACTAACCTTTCTGTCATCCCAATAAAATGGGACAGTCTAAATAAAGAAATCCCGCCATGAACTATTCTCTAACCAACATTAATAGGCAATATAAGTAAACCACAGAGATGCTCGTGTATATATGAATACAAAAAACAATAGCCTAGAAATGACTTGGCAAGTCTCTGTCAACAAAGATGGCCACTGGCAGTCATCTTGGAGCCTCATCTACTTTACCAGTTGCTGATATCACTTTAGTAAACAGTGTATCAACAGCTTTAACGATTCTAGAGGAGTAGCAATCGCAAACATCTGTTTGCTTAGTCTATTTTTAGCCATGGTGGCCATCTTGGATTCCGTCCAAAGCTGAATATTTTAGTTACCATAAGATCATAAGGATTATAAGGAATATTCCTGTTAATTTTTGTAAACGTTAGACATTTTTTTATTAGCAGCAATCACAAATAAAAACCTCACAATGGACTGACAGCTGCTGAATAACACACCATTGAATAAAAGAAACAAGAGGCCCAAGAGGGCCTGAGGACGCTCTACTGGCTAAAGCTGAAGTTTATGCATAAGGGGACATTACTCTTTCAAAAATCATTCATACGCAACTAGGCTTGGTACTGATCATCCCTGCCAAGTTTTGTTGAAATCAAGAGAACTAGTCTATTAAAATTAGTGTATTAAAACCTTTAAGGGGTCATATAAACTCTGCCAAAATTCGTTCAACCACAACACGGCAATGACAGGCCACCAAGATTCGTTGAAATCTGGAAAGGAGTTCAGAAGAGACTAATCTGGACAAAGGTTGTCTATTAAAACATTTAAAGGGCCACAACTCTGCCAAAAATCATTCAACCGGAATATGGCGATAATATGCACAACTACGCTTGATATTGATCATCCAGCCAGAACTAGCCCGGAAAATGTTTGTGTATCAAACACATTTAAAGGGCCATAACTCTGCCAAAAATATGTAAACCTGAATGCGATGATGATATGTACAACTAGGCTTGGTGCTGATCCCTGCAAAGTTTCGTTGAAATCTGGAGATGGGTTCAGGAGAACTAGTCCAGAAAAAGTTTGTGTATTAAAACCTTTAAAGGGCCGTAACTCTGCCAAAATCATTCAACCGGAACATGGTGATGATATGAACAACTAGGCCTGGTACTGATCATCACTGAAAAGTTTCACTGAAATCCGGCCAAATGAAGGTCCTTTCATCTTAACGAGGCCAAATAGGAACAGCTCCTGGTGTAAATAGTCCAATCTGGCTGGTTTTCAAACTCGTTCGAGCATTCATTGATATTAACAATCTGGTAGACTTTGGTAAAGATCGGATGAAAAATGAAGGCCCTATCGTCTTAACGAGGCAAAATATATCATTTTTAACTAAATCAAGGGCCATAACTCTGCTGTTACTGGTTACTGGTTCGATCTGGGTGGTTTTCGAACTTGTCCAAGCTTTCATTAATATTAACAATCTGGTAAAGTTTGGTAAAGATCGGATGAAATAATGAAGGCCCTATCGTCTTAATGAGGCAAGATATAGCATTTTGAACTAAATCAAGGGCCATAACTCCGCTGTTACTGGTTCAATCTGGCCGGTTTTCGAACTTGTCCGAGCTTTCATTGATATTAACAATCTGTTAAAGTTTGGTAAAGATCGGATGAAAAATGAAGGCCCTCTGAAAGCAAGTTAACGGACGGACAGACAGACGACGGACACCACACCATCCCATAAGCTCTCCTGGCCCAGTAGAGCTAAAAAACATCATCTGCACAATCTATGCAATCTGTGCATGCAAACAAATGCATCACCTTCACAATCTATGCATGCAAACAAAATATATGTTGTAATAACAATTGACAAAAAGTGCCCCTAATGTGCATTCCATGCATTCCGTGCATTCACATGTGCACCATGCTGTGCATTCCAAGTAAACTTGTAAATGTTACTTTTCTGGTGACCGTTCTTAATCTTCGGTTGGTTCGAGAGTTTCCTCTATTACCAGTAACCTACACAAATAAATTAGTATTTGATCAATTGTATCGAAGATATTAAAAGACATGTTGAAGAGAGATTTAGCATTCAAACTTGTGCATGGCATACACATTTTCTTACCCCCCCTCCTCCTCAATTTTGTTCTGAGTACTGCGAACAGACCCATAACAATGACAAATGAAAAGAAGGTTTTATTATATACTTTCCAGTGAAATAGTGGGTTTTATGATTAAAATAAAACCTTATATTTTCATTGTTTACATTTTCACTTTGAAAATATAAACAATGACGTCAGGCAACTGTTGTTGACGTCATTGTTGTTGCGCATCACTTTTATCTTCTTTTTATTAGATCTAAGACAATTTATAAGGTTGTTAGTATATAATAAAAAGAATATTTGTTGTTTTGTCGTGAATATAGGATTTATTATTATCTCGAAGTGAGGAAACTCAAATATTTCCACTCGTGGTAAAGCACTCGT